>SNQJ01S0080328.1:73967-98732 GCA_010110895.2 Picea sitchensis | reverse complement strand
GCATGGTAAGTAAAAGAAAGGCAAGGTAAGGGAACACAAGGCAAGGCAAGGCTAGGAAATAAAGGAAAAAAAAATGTAAGGTGAGGCTAGGAAAGCAAGGCGGGGCAAGGCTAGGTATTGATCACATGTATGGTTGTATATTCCCCATCCACTTGACATCTTGCACATTAATCCATGGATTTGGATACCTTAGAATTCAGAAATATGGAGTGGTTGCATGCATGCACATTCTTGGAGGGAACATTCCATGTGGACACTTGGCATTTGAATTGGCTTGAAGCCTAGTTTTGGTGGTGTGTCCCCCTCATGAGAATTATTTGGTGAAAACTACTACTATATTTGGATGAGGGAAAATTTATTTGGAGAAGCTAATGTCCACATGTTGTAACATGGTCAACCATGGATTGAGCAGAGATACAAATAATTCATTATTATAATATTTATTTGACTTCTCATGGATTTAGTTAGAAAATAATAATATTTTATTGTATAAGAGAAGAGACTCACTCTATAAATAAGAGTGCTCCTTATCCATTGTAAAGTGTGGAGAATTTGGGTATTTAGGAGCTCTCCTCTTGGGCTACATTGTAGAACATTTTGGAAAGCTTAATGGAGAATTTTAGGTATATTTTTCATTTGATATGAAGCTTTATTGTGCACTCATATTTTATGTGTTGATTTTGTATTCAAAAACCCTTTTAACATGTTGTGATTTCCATTATAATGAACCATGCTTTATTTTGGATAAAGTAATGTGAGGTTTTAACTCTCTTATTTCTATTTTTATTGTGGTAGCCTACATGATTATTATTATTGGTCCCTGGAGTCTTAACTAGGATGACTCTTCAATGTTTTGTCAAATTTAGGTAATGAGAACCATTAATTGCGTATGAATTTAACACTTATTAATATTTTCCACCATAAGAGATTCGTTAATGAGTAATGTAATTATTTATAATAACTTTAGAAAAAATGAACTATTCTTACTAACATAGACTTCATTAACACTTTAAAAAGTAATTAATCAAATTAAATAAATGCATACATGCATACACATAATACTCATACACTTTGAAATTAATACATTCATCAACATAAAATGCATAAACAATGTGCCATGAAATGTATATATATATATATATATATATATATTCATAATCATCTAAATTGTACATTTTTTACAAACTGACACCTCGTGTCCAATATACAAAATGACAACAAGTGCCCTAAGATAAAAAAAACTACCATATGGTGGCTTAGATACAAAATCATAGTCGTTGGTCACTCATTGACCACTTTCACCCTCACCACCCTCAGGAGCATCCTGGAAATTGATCTTTCTTCTCTTTCCCAAAGAAGCACCTTTAGTGGTTTGGGACATAGGCTTGGTTTGACATTCCTGAGACTGCATACAGAAAAAACATTGTTATACGTTTTTCCACAATGAATTGAAAGACTTACAAAATGATACATTTTAATTCAAAATAAGACAAGTCACCGCAGATGATACAAACAATCGTGAGGGTGTTACCCCCCTCTGGAACCCTAATCTCTCAATGATGCCACCATGTGTCACTTACAAGGATCAAATCATGGAATTTAAAAAAAATGCATAAAATCAATTCCATTCATGATACATAAAAATTATCATCAACACATTATCTCACTGTGAATATTTCGGGCATCGATGGATAGTCACTGACATGTGGAACTCTCGGATGTACAACTTGCTCTGAGGAAACCTATACTGTGGAAACCTTAGTGGATGCCGCAAATGGAAATGGTGGTGTGGAAATGACATACATGTGCATTAATTGTGGATGGATGTGATGAAAGAGGTGGTGTGGATGCGTGGACTATGGGTGCATCCACTAAGGATGCATGGAATACAAAAGATGTTGGGGGTGGGTGGAAATGGACCTCCACAGACTGTACAAGTGATGGAAGAACCCTTGGTCTGGAGTAAGGTAACTTAGAATCTCTGGATAGGTGCCCAACGAGAGGACTAGTACTAAAACTGGAAAAAATATTGGCAACCTRCATACATATTAACAATATTCAACTATTAGTACAAAATAGTAAAATTCAACAACATAAATACAAAAAAATTGAGATTTAAATGATATTTAACTCTACATATGATTCCTGTGATGCATGTGACTTTTCCATCCCATGTTGACGTTGCTTGACATTGATTGCTCCCACAACATGCAGAAACACAAGAAAATTTAAAATGAGAGGATGTCATAAAATAAAGAATTTATATGGTGAATTTATAAAATGCGATACATACCTATGTATGGGGTAGGTTGATTGAGCATGTTTCCTCTACTACTACATCAATGGTGGGGAAAAACATCGATGCATCCATAGGCGTAGAGGGTCTTCTACACGGGTGTAGCAACTGAAAAACAATATAAACAAAAATATCGATATAAATATACAGAATACTATATAAATATATAATGATGAAGAACATATATATGGTTAAGATAGTAACCTTCTCCATGAAGATTCACTATCCACTAGCCTCAATAGGCCCATAACAAGTTTTCTTCGCAACTCGAGCATCTATGAGGTTCACATGGATGACTGTTATGTCGATGTGCCCGATCCTCACTGAAATTTGTTGTACAAGGTGAAGCTTTGACCCCTCTATCAATGTCACTGATAGACACCTCCTATTGATATAGTTAAAAAACGTTTCCATGTTGCAGTAGGCTCCACGTCAATGATGATATAGCGACTTGTACCTACTGTAAGCTCTCTGAAATAGGAGGATGTTGGGTAGGGGAGTCAAGACTTTGATTGGGGAGATGATGACCTAACATGGGATCGTGCCTATAATTATGTTGTTCATGTGTAGACCTTCGACCCAACCCCTCGAAGTCACCTACGTCAAAGTAGTTTACATGCCGACCCAAAATAAATTCATCCCATAATTTCCGCAAAAAATATAAAGGAACCTCCCTTGTTATTGCAGGGAGTTTTATAAAATACCATGTACAACCTATCCATCCAATTTTGACTAATTTGTTGGTGGATGCACCAGTCAATGAAAATGTTTTTATTGTTCATGGGTGGTTGTTGTAAAGATCGAGGATCAATAAAAATAGACATCAATTGTTTTTTTGATATACCCAAGTATGTAACTTGGTTTCTATCCAATTCAATGATGTAATACTCAAACATTCTCTCCCTATATTTAGAAATAAAATTCAATTGCCCTTGGGAACTTGCAATGGACCTCACAGTGACGTCCGATGAATTGGAAAAGGACTCTTTTCTTGGTTCTCTCGTGCCCCTTAATTTATTTACAAGTATTCTTAATGTGGCCAACCCCTCATCAATTTGAGTGTTTATGTTGGGTGCTTGTGGTGGGTTGGGGTTTTCCTTGCCTAGGTCTACTGGTTGGTGATTTACATTCTCTTCAGGTTCCATTTTATAATATACTATGCAATTAAAAAAAATAATTTAATAAGTGGAATTATGACAAAGGTATTACAAACAACAATTTCATTTTATCCCAACAAAATCATTAACATAATTTTGTGTAAAACAAAGAAAATCTATGCGTTATCTTTACAATGAATTTGAAAAAAAATATACAAGATTAGTGGATTGTTGAGAGATTTACATTCAAGTATTAGTTATGTGTAGTGAAMGTAGCTAATAAGTTTTTATTTCCWTTGATATTTACATCCATAACCCATGACTAATTGTTTTGTATTTTTTTCAAAGCCAAGAAAGGAAATGAAAAAAAAACAACCATACTTTTCTTGCAATGGACATGGTGGAAAGATCTCGAGATTTTCTCCTCTATTCATCCTCTTYGCTTGCTCCAATTTGGAAAATTTCTAAGTGCGGTGTGAAAATGAGAATAAAACACGCTCATGGTCCCTTAAAAATTGGTTACAGCAGGAATGTGCACGCRTTCTTAGGAACGCGCATGCATTCTTAGGAATGTGCACGCATTCTAAAGAATGCTTCTGAGTTCTTGTTGTTGAACCGACATGGCAAGACGAATGTAGTTTTAGGCCTTGTCAAACCTATAGGATTAGGAATGTGTTTGTGTTCTTGAGAACACGTACGTGTTCATGCGCGTATGCGTTCTTACTGACCTGTTTTCCACTTTTTCATCCACCAAATTTGTGCACACACCCACATATGATGCCATATATTGGATGTTAAGTGAAATGTTTCCACGTATTTGTTTTTGAAACCTCTTTTTTCCATCTCCACATATATTTTATGAGTTTACTCCTCTCTATATACCCCAACTAGATTATCTTTATAACTCTCTATAACTCGCATAGATGGTTGTGCATACAATCAAAACCCATATCTACACTTTCTATTAGACCATCCATGAACAAAGTTATGTTGTTTCCTTCTTCCTATCCCACGAGTTGTTGCGATATATTTAACAATAATATGGACCAATGATTGAATCCAAAGTACCATGAGGCAGGTGGAGTTGGATGCAAGTATATTGAATTCAAATTCATAGCTTACCCACTCTAATGACATATATGTGTATACTATGTGAAGTGGATTACTCAAAGTAACAATATACATTAAAGGATTGGTCTCAAATGTTTGTAAATTCAATTATCACCATAGTTATCATTGTGAAAATTTATTAGAGACGAGTCATTGATCTCTTTCTTTGTTATTAAATTATTATTAGTTATTAGTAATTCCAATAAAAAATATCCAGTTTGAAATCAATCATTATGTTGTAGATTATGTGAGAAATAGAGACATGAATGTAGACATATCTATCTATCTATCTATATTTAGAAAAATAAAAATTTTAAAATTCAAACAAAGTAGGAAAAATCAATAACCATCCTAGATCTGGATTTAACTCTGGATCTACCAAGCGTCGAGAGGGATCAATTTTCTAGAGGTAAAAACCTTTAACCTTTCCTCGATTTTTGCACTCTAAAAAATGTTTGTGCCTCAAGAGATTTGATCCCTCTCGAAGATACCCCATACAATGCTATATATATATATATATATATATGGAGTCCATATAAGTTTTTATTATTTTATTTACTTTTTATTATTATTTTAATTCATTAAGTTACATGAACATCTTACCCATATTGGGGCTCATAGTGCACCTCTTAGTGCAAAAATCTACAAAAAATAGACCAAGTCACAATGAATATTAATAAAATAGAATACAATTAAAGTTAAATGAATATTGTATAGAACCAAAATAATGGTAGTGGAGACAAAATACCATCCTATTTTAGAATAGGAGAACATAATTGCATGGTCGTTATTCCTATGGTTATGAATAAAGTCACATTATCTAATCATGTCAAAGCATTAAAAAATTAATAGCAATCTGATATGTTGATGATTACTTGAGCTTATATTTTGATTGTGATGATCTTCTCTTGGGTGGCATAAGAAAATCCTACAAGCTGATGAATTTTTAAGTTGTTGGCACTTAAAATTAGTTAATTTTATCTTTCTTTTACATAATTATTATAATTTTCATAAATAATTTAACATACAACATTCTAATTTCATAAGTTAATGTTAAGCTAAGAACTATATAGACATATTTTTTGTATTTAAGACATCTCCTTTCAATTTTATGGATGATTTATTTGATAGAATAAACAATAATTTGTTAACGTTTTATTTGAGAGAATTTTGTTTCCTTATGTTATAACAAGAGGATTTCATTATTTGTTGGCTTTAGTATAATTTTTTATTGCTATTATGAATATATTTGAAGTAGCTTTGATAAGTAATGTGCCACCACTTCACATGCAACACGAGTTTTAGGAACATAGGCTAATGCAATTTTGATATTGTTATAAGCATCTTCAAAATGTTGGCATGCAATGTTGTAATTCAAATCTATGCACCAAATTTTTTTGAGTAAGGACATTGCGGTGGCACTTGTTAGTTTAAATATCTTATTATTATTATTATTTTTTATCCTTGTTTAAAATCTCAAATGAGGGATTTGTTCTTTTGTATTTCTTATAAATAGTGTAATAATAGAGGTGTTTTTGAAAGTAAAAAATTCTAATGATTCTTTAAAACATTTCAATAGTGTAATTGTTTATGTCATGAATAGGGAGTTGGCACTTGGAATATATAAATAACCAACTTAAATCAATCTTAATTCCAGATTTATCGTGTGTAAAAAGAATTTTTTTCCCAGGGTGGCAAGTGCCAGTGGGGTAATCATGTCCCTGGCAGGACAAGATCGAACAACATTTTCATTGAGTTTGGGAATTGCATAGAACAACCAAGACAAATCCTATGCCCTATGGAAAGGTCTTGTTTTAATCAATCGAGATAATTTGATGCCCCTCACAATCCTCGGGGATTCAAAGGTGATTCTAAAATTTCTTAAATATTGATCTCTTCCTCAAGACATGAAACTTAAGAATATTTTCATTCGAATCTTAGATGTCGTGAAAGGTATGCCCGACCTCGAGGTATCCCATGTCTTGCGACATAATAGCACATTGGTGGACCAACATGCTAACCAAGCCACTGAGAGACAAGCAGAGTCCTTATGGATCAATGGACAAGTTGAGTTTCACCCAATCCCATAGCCAATGAATACAAGCAACGGTCACATGGAGGGCGTTTCAGGGTGTAGTTAGGAGCGCTCAATCCTTAAGATAAGTCTCATCCCTCCTTTGTGTTTCCCTCATCCCTCAACATACTCAGAGAGGACATGTATAAATAAGGTTTTACATATGGAATGAGGAAGACATGATGGGGATTTATTGGCACGAGGGATCTCAACACATGAGCATGTTATCTTAGGTGGGAGGAGCTTACCTTCCACATTTTTGGTACAATACTATGTTGCAATTGTAGTCTGGGCATTCACGACCAAGTCCATTATTAATCCCTCACTGGTGCAGTCTGCAGACATTCCTAATATGAAAATGCCCCCTGCGATAGAATAAATGGAGGGAAATAGGAACGAGGTCCATTCTCCATGTTAGTTTTTTGCATGCAATAATAATAATAATAATCTATTTTCAAGCTAGACACCAAACTGGTGTATGAGACCCCCTTGTTTGTGGGACAAGGGACCCCCTCCGCCCAACGATTTAACTCGTAAAGTCTATGGAGGTATACATACCCTACCCCCTCTGGATTTGAACTTGTGACCTCTTAGGAGGAAACACATGTTCTTAACTATTAGGCCCAATGTTTTTGTGTTTTTTGTAATAGCGTTTTCTATCGAATTTATAGCGCCTTGGCATGTCTCCTAGCAAAAACTAGTATGAAGCTAGAAGCTATAGTACTAAATTTGATGGTAGAAGAGTTAGTAGAAATATTCTTAATCTGTGGGTTCTCCCATAGTTTTTGATTAATATAATCTTTTCCTAGTTTGCTTAATTTTTTTTTTTAATTTGAAAAAAAATATATATATTTACACGTTAAGAGATTGAGATTAAGTGGATCCATCTAAATATATAATGAAAAAAAATAAAACATGATTCAACTAAATATAAAATTAAAAGGAATTAAAATAGATTTATTTAATGAATAAGATAGTTGTGTTATATTTTAATATGACATGAGTGGTCTATATGTCCATCCATGTTGTTGTAGTTGTCTCTAGTGAAAGCACACTCAAGGGCCTCTGAGTTAATAATTATCCCACATCATTGTGAAGGAGGTAACATTTGTCCATCACCTCGAAAGCTTAATTTCAATGTTAGTTTCAATGTTATGTTAATTTCAATGTTAGGTGGTCAAACTTTAAATTGTTGTCTTTTTTTTTTTAAATTAAGATCATTTAAATTAATAAATTATTAATCAATTTAGAAAAATAAACTTTTATAAGTATTATTTCGGAAAATAAATTTATAAAAGCCCGCTGTGGTACTGTGCTGCCGATGACCCGCACATCTGCAACGCCCAAGCCCACACTGCCAACGCCGTCGCCTGTCGCTCGCCTGTCGCCACGAAAGAGTCAGCCCGACGACCACGACGTCGCGGTTCGATTCCCCGGCTCGCCCTCGGCCTGTTGGATCTCTTCCTGGCTTAGCAAACGTAGCCGCTCAAGCCGACGGCACGGCAGGTCGAATCCCAGTGGACAACAACCATTGGGGTTGACGCCTTATTGTTGCTTTCAAACCGATCAGAGGAGCTTTTACCAGAAATAAACATTTGAACCATCATCGTACCGTGAGATGCAAGGGCTCGCACGATATGTACGCCCGGGATGGAAGAACTCCATCTGCCTGAGCCTGCCTTGGGAAGAACAGAGTGCATCAGGTGGTTGCGCAATGGGCCAGGTATGCGAGCTAGTTTAACACCCCATCCAGGGATCCACTTACTAATTTATTCTTATAATAATTTTTAATAATAAAATATACATATAAAACAATCTCCTATAATAATTTTGAATAATAAAATACACATAAAACAAATCAATCAATAATAAAATACATATAGTAATCAATTATTTTATTATGGAGCTTGGTATTGATTGCTCTTCTCTAGGGTTGGTAGTCGCTCCGCCCACTGTATCATGGCGTTGCTCCATAATGGGTCCTCCATGCGGTCACCCCCCTCATATAAATTCGTTCTCATCAACCATGTGGCTAGTGGTACCATGCGTAACATCGCATTTGGAGGTATGAGATGTCTTTATGTTAAAACTCTAATCATAAGTTAGTTGGTTTACCTAATGGTTATACAGTTACATGATAGTTATGGTCTTCTTGTATTATATATGTACGTCTATGTACATGATTATTTGAAGCATTGATGAATATAGAGTATGCCTTTTCTGCCAGTATTTATTTATCTATGTTCATCATGATTTCTTGATTGCTTCATTTCTTTATATTATGTTTCTGTTTTTTTTTCATTATGAATCTAACAATGGTATCAGACCATGTAGATGATGGTTTATCAGAGCCCATTTATGATCTTAGTGACTGTGAGATTGTGAATGGATGAAGAACGATTGAAAAGAGACCGTCTATGTGCATGGAGAACCGTTTGTGTGCGTGGAGAGAGACAGACGCAACGGAGGAAAGAAGGTTTGGTTCTGTGTAATGCCCAAGAGCCTGTGAAGGAGCCGTCCAAGGGTTTGTGAGCAACAAAATAGAGTTGCTCAGATTGTGCCGAGGGTTCGTAGTGAATAAGAGTGCCGCAAGAGCAGCCAAGCCGTCAAGGGTTTGTGAGCAGCAAAATAGGGTCGCTCCACATTAAAAAAAAAAAAAAATCCGGTAAAGTTTTTAGGTAAAGAAATTTCGGATAAAAGTTTACAGTAAAGAAATTTCTAAAAGAAGTATGTTTTTATGAGTTCGTTTTTCAATTTTGAGTTACACTAAACCCTACTTCGAAGCATTGCCTCCTTCTGCCAGTGAGTGTTTTAATTTTATTGTTTTATTGATAGAAGAAAGAGTCGTGGAGGAAACCAGAAGGCCGAGAGTGTTGGCCACAGACTAATATAAAATTGCAGAAATTTTGTTTTGTTGTCAAAATACTATATGCACAGTGTTTGAAATGGCAGAAGTTTAAATGGAGAGTGGATCCATGGTTGTTGAAAGGGGGTTTGAGGGATTCAACCCGACTGTTCACGCTGCAGTTTGAACAACATTTTTTTTTATCATGTGAAAAGAATTAGTAACAACATCTGAAAGCTTGAAAATCATGCTCACAGCCTTGAAAGGTTTGAAACCATAAGTAAAATAATCAACCTGAAGCATATAACAACCTTTACCTATAAGAAGGCACAGAGTTTTATGTCAATGATGGACACTTTTGACGTGTAAATAAAGAGACGTTTGTTGCGATTCCTCCAAATGTTTCCAGAAACCCTACAATCTGTGGTGGGGTGAGAGGCATTGATTGAAGCATTAGACGACCAACTTAAGACAAAGAAAAGAACAGATTTGATGGTACACATTTCATATACTATAGTGGCATTTTTTATGATCTAAGGAGCACATCTTTTATGTTATCATATTTTTTAATTTTTTGAAGTGGCATGTAAATAAGCTATAAAGATTTTCATAAAGAATATTAAAATATTTTTTATGACGGTTATAGCTTTATACAAGATCCCTTAAAAACTTTTGGAGTGATAAGTGGATTTCATTTAAGTTTATTTCAAAACAAAACAAAAAAAAGTTTATTTCAGGGGAAACTCAAGGAGTTATAAGGTGCATTCTTTTTGCAATATAATTTAAAAGAAAGACCAAGTTTTGTGGAGGTAAGGTTTTGTTTTGTATGGAGAAGTTTTCTCCATTTTAAGGGGTTTTTTTAAAGTTTGTAAAAGGAGTTATAGGGGATCATCATCATCCAACAAATTGCATATTTTTCTTTGCGTCCCCGACCCACTCGAAATTGAATAAGGGGGTCTGTCTTAGGATCTTAAGGGGGTCTGTCTTAGGATCTTTGTGTGTGTCTCTAAGTCATTGGTTATCATGTATTTTCTCTTGGCATGCACAACAGGATACAAAACATCTTTCTTCCATATTCTGCATAATGGAAAGAATTGAAGAAATATTTGCAATATTGTGCACATTAATTAACTCGACTACAGAATCTACAGTTGTAATAAATAAGTGCACTCTTAGTACAGTGATTACTTGTTTACAAGTAACACACAATAAGATTGATATGTTCAAACTTCAAAACAAGTTGTTGTCTGATGAGTTAAGTTTGCTTTGACACCAACAATGTGAAGACGCTCAGTTGACTTGTGATGAAATTCATAAACATGAAGAGAAGTCCATATGTAAGAAAAAGTTGCAGATAAATGTATTGTTCGACCATGGGAAGAATTACGCTTTAAACGAAATCGATATGGACTAGGATATGAAAATGATGCTAACAACCTTTTTCATATTCCTAATTATTGTGAACCTATTTTCTTTGTGAGTGGAGGTTTTTTGAATGATGATAAGACAACAAAGATTGAGGATATTGGTAAGGAACAGGTACAGGATATTATTGATGAAGATGTTGTTATAGATATTCCAGAGCATGATAATAAGTCAGATAAAGAATCCATACAGTGCAAACATTGTCATTGGTTTGGCCATGATAAGTCAAACTGTTTTGATCTTTACCCATGCAGATTTTGTGAAAAAAAAATTCACCCCTCAGTAAGGTCCCAAAAGCGCAAGCGGAAACAACTTTATTTTGAATGGTTAGGGAATTGGCGTTGGCG
Organism: Picea sitchensis; assembly: GCA_010110895.2. Classification (NCBI taxonomy): domain Eukaryota; kingdom Viridiplantae; phylum Streptophyta; class Pinopsida; order Pinales; family Pinaceae; genus Picea; species Picea sitchensis. The sequence goes on along the minus strand of SNQJ01S0080328.1, from coordinate 87,538 downwards.
TTTGGAATCCAATTTGTTTGGAATCCAATTTATTGGAGAAGTCTTATCCTCAGATTTATACACAAGTACAGTCGTACTTGATTGGAGATATTTTTACAGTTGATGGACATGAATGTTTTTCAAGGTTTGATGATTTAGGGTATGATCGGGGCCAAGTTGATGTAGTCTTCTGAGTTGAAGATCGAGTCTTTAGACTCTGCCGGAAGACAGTTTGATGTGTTGGATCTCTTCTTGGCCATACTTGCGAATGACGTTCAAGGGAATTGGAACCACTTGTCCGTGACAGGGGGGAAATCTAGTTGAGTGAGGTTCCAAGTTTGATTTTAAGTGAGGTTCCAAGTTTGATTTAGAGTTTGTGAACAGATGATCAAGTATGCAACCTAGTTCATGGTATGCAGTCTTGTTCCTGAACATATTGTTGTTGATATGGTTTGTGGTCAGCTTAAAACCACCAATTGAGCATAAGACATGAAGTTCTGCTTGTTACATTTTCAGATTTTTGAGCCTTGAGCTCTTGTTAGTTTATGGTCAACTTAAAACCATGCCATTTAATAGAAGAAATCAACTTCTACTAGACATTCGGTTTGTGGTCATCCCAAAAACCACTAAATGAGTTTGTGGTCACCCTTAAACCACCAATTTAATAGAAGACGTCATCTTCTGCTATTTTTTCAGAGTTCAGAGAGCATCTTCAATCAACCCTTTGAATATTCACTTGACACATGTGAATGAACTTATGATTAAGGGGGGATGTTAAAACTCTAATCATAAGTTAGTTGGTTTAGTTGGTTTACCTAACGGTTACAGAGTTACATGATAGTTATGGTCTTCTTGTATTATATGTGTACGTCTATGTACATGATTATTTGAAGCATTGATGAATATAGAGTATGCCTTTTCTGCCACTATTTATTTATCTATGTTCATAATGATTTCTTGATTGCTTCAGTTCTTTATATTATTTTTCTGTTGTTTTCTTCATTATGAATCTAACACTTCCCTCCTTGGACAATGGAGAGGGAGAAGCCAAAAAACCCTTGAGATTTGATCTTTGAAGACCTGCCTCGGCCAATCCATGATACAAGCAAATGGAAGTTGGGCCAATGTATTACAAAGGTCGACGAAATGCCCAGATATAAAATTCATTCTGAATGTACATTGGAATTTATGTCCAATTCATGAATTCATGAAGGACCATGCTATTATTGGATAATTTTTAGGTATCTAGCCTACAAAATGATATTTAATTATTTCAATCAATTCTCGCTCGAAACCTAAAGGCCATATTGAACTCAAGCTTGGATCAAAACGGTTTTTGACAACTATGAGGATACAGAGAGGGTTTTTGAAAATAGGCCCTATTTATTTTTCTCTGACAAGGAATGTTGCTCTTATAACCTAGTCTGGGTGCACCTATACTCACTTTCTTTGATGATACAAAGAGGGTTTTTGAAAATGGGCCCTATTTGTTTTTCTCTCACAAGGAATATTTCTCTTATAACCTAGTCTGGGTGCGCCTATACTCACTTTCTCGTGAATACTAGTAGGAATTGGTAATACTTTGGGAACCTTCATCAAAACTACAAAAGCCACAAAGCAAGGATGATGCACTTCTTATGCTTTCCTTTGTATCTACATGAATGTTTCAGTTCCCATTCAAAAGTCGATTTTATTGAGCTATAAAGACTCTGATTGGATCTAAAATATGGACTACAAATACATTCATGTATGATACTGCAAATTCCATGTATATGCACATGTCTTCCAATATTTTCCACTGAAGAATACCCCGAGATTATTAAACCTAAAAGTGACAAAGATGAGGAGGGTTTTGTCAAGATAATGAGTAAGTGGAGATTGAGAAAAAAACCCACTCAATGTGGAATGACCAAATCCAGCCTCACTAAAAATAGATTTGAAATCCTTGGATCCAATCCATTAGCTTTGAAATCCTTGGATCCAATCCATTAGAGCCAATTGAAATGAGTCTACCAAGACCCAGTAAAAAAACCCAATGTCTCACAAATATTCAAATCCCACCACAAACCATGAGAGACCCAACTTCCCAAAGACGGTGGAAAACCCTTTAGATCTTGCAGAAGCAAAAGATGCAACTATGGGAACTGAACGAGAGGAAAGCAATGAATTGGAAGAAGAGGAAATGGATCTGGAAGGAATTGACCTACAAAGCATAGTTGATGCATGTCAAAGGAAATATATAGGTTTGATCCTTGAAGAGAACATTCAACAATTCCATCAAGCTCTCAATTGAAGAAAACAAAATTCTTACTTTGGAAACCAACTTCGAGGCTCTAGCCTAACTCTTGGAGTCCACACCAATAAGTTGAAATCTTATTAAAAAATGTCGTGATGACAAACACAGAGGCCATAGATCCAACTTACAGTGGATTAAGGAAATTGGGGACATCATGGTCAACTTAGGTCAAAATTCAGTTATCCTCCTTTGAGCATAGTTTTCAAAATTACAGGCACATCTTGGGAAGGATCCTCATAAAATTTACTCAATCCATATATTCTTCCAATTTTTTCCTTCAATAATGGAATGTTTATAATTTCAAGGAAAGGGACAACTATGTGAGATTTAGCATGATAAGTTTCTAGATCAATGTTGATTTCCACACATGTACTCTCAGACACATTTGATGTTGAGATATTACTATAGGTTCCTCCTCACTGACTTGGTTGATTTTTGTTAAGGGTTTATTGAAACTATTGAATAGTAATGATTTGACATGGATTTCTTGGAATTTGACTTGGGTCCCTTTGACTTGGATTTCATTGGGGTTGTTATTAAGATTGCTTACCCCTATATTGGTATGGAATCCAATCCTTCTCATATATTCTCCTCTTGATTTATTCATAGGAAGTTTTGGGTGATAAATCACTAGCAATAACAGTTGGATCAAGGCTCATCTCCTTTGTTTGATCATTAGAAAGGTTACAAACATTGTTAATAAAATCAAACTATTAACCCACATAGTTGATAGAATTGCTTAATCCATCCTTTTTTTTATCTCATTTACTTGTTGAAAGACTTCCTTGGCCACTATGCAAGTATCTTGATTATATGGCAAACCAAAATGATTACACCATGGTATGGTTTCTTTATCAACCAAAATATTTGTCTCTAAAGGATTTGATCTTCTTTAATTCTAATTAGGTTGAGGCTCCCTAGACTTATCCCAACCATTACCCCCCCTAGTTGAAATCTGTTTTGTTGAGTTTGCCTCTCCATTAGAACTATTTTATTTTGAATCGCTTGATTTTTCTATTGGTGGGTCTGAGTTTTCTTGGAAACTTTATCCCCCATTATCTTCATAACATCATATAAAGAGTCACCATTTCATACTATGAACTAGTAGTATTGACCAGACCTTTCAGTGGCTCATTCCTAGTACTAAATTATCTTTCTTGGCTGGATCTTGTAGATGCAGACATATTATTTTCAACTTTTATGAAACCTATTGTGTGAAAGGTTTTCATGATATTGTTTCCTTAAGTGAAATACCAAATCTATTTCAAAAATATCCAAGTAATATATAAGAATTTGTTTCTCAGCGGTATTAATGTTTTGGTTAATCTTTTGGAATTTGAGTGAATCATGTGTTGAACTATTCAATGGTTTCATTTTCATTTTGGATGAACTAAGGGAAGCCAACAAGTACACATTATCCTTCTTCTCACCCCATTTTCATAAAAGACATTTTGCAATTGATAAAATGTGCTAAGGCTATTTTCATGTATATTTATAAACCAGTCCATGGGATCATTCTCTAGGGAAAGTTCTAACTATGTCATCCTTACATCATGAGTATTATCCCCTGGAATTCTCAATATCATTTTCTTAAAATTTCCACAATGATAATTTGTCGATACAACATTGTTTCCTTGGAAAGCGAGTATCTTATCAAAATCCTTTTCAGGAATTTTATGAGGATATCCTTGGATATTCATGAATTCAAATGGCCTATTCAACTCGTCCATAAATAAACCATTTTTTATGTTTTTTTTTGCATAGTATTGCTCTCAAACAAGTATTGTATATCCTAAAAAATGGGAGAGTCTGTGTAGTCTTCTGAAATCGGAGCTTCCTTGATCCTATGGATTCATTGGTGAAAATATCTCTTAGGTTCATGGATCAAAGGAAGGGTTCCTTAAGAAGATATTCTAGTACAAAATATTCAAGGAAATATTTCTTTTCATGGATTCACTAGATAATATTATCCAAATCTCATCAAAATTCAAATCTATAAATTATTAACTCAGGAACTAGAATTTCTCCCCAACAATGACATGAAAATGTTACTACTCAAACTCTCTCCTAGGAGGAAAAATCCTAACCTCAACAAGAGATCCTAATGGAAACTCTTAGGAAAGCCACCCATTTTCACCTCGATGGCCTTACCCCATACTTCAGACTAAGGAGATGGTGATCCTAGTCTAGAGGGGAATCCCTATGTTCAAGCCAACTGAATTCATTGTAAAATTGTGAGTAGACTTGTAGCTTGACTTACAGATTTTTATCTATAATGATTAATTTTCCTAATATGATAAATAAGATATTAAACATGCAAGTTGATCACACAAGTACCCCAAACAAACATTAACCAATTATTGTAATTCAAGTATCAAAATGAAGTGCTTAGCAAGGAAATACCCTAGATAAAAATCAACAAATGACTGCAATACAGGTATAAAAAAATTTCTTAGCATGTAAATCTGATTTTTTAGTTAAACCAAATTTGATCAATACCATGGTGAGTTTAGATAAGAGAATTTCACATGCACTTATCCAATACCATGGTGAGTTTAGATAAGAGAATTTCACATGCACTTATCCAAGTATACCTATGTGTATTGATACTCAATTATGAACCATAAAACAACCATAACAATCCATTCATCAAGTCCTTGAAACAAGTTAGATGATTGGATCTCATGAGATAATGTAGTCAAAGCATTGAAAATGAATGTCATCCACATGACCAAATATAAATCATTTGCCATTCCAAATTAAACCAAACTTCAAGGGAATAATCCCTATTAAGATTGTGTTATGAAATGTTGATGACAAAGTTAAAGTGTTTTAGTGTTACAAATTTTATGAATTTCCAAGAGTCTTAACTATATTTTAATATTGTTAAGGAAAAATTATGTTGTGTACAATTCCCAAATCACAATGCTATAACAAATCCATTAAAAAAAATACTGTGTTTTTTAAGATTCCTTACAACCAATATGTCAAAATTGTTCAAAGTGTTAAATATGCTTATGAAATTGTTATAACCAAATCTCATGTGTTTGGAGGAAAACATAAAATTAATACTATCTCATAACAACCAACATCATCAAAATGTGATAACAATGTGTAATTTTAACCATGAAACATTCAGATCTTGTACATGTTAGTATTTCATTAGAATAATAGAAAACAATCAAATTGATTTTTTCTAGTGAATGAGATTATAATTCAATTTTTTTTAAGAAAGTTTCTAGGGGGAATTTAACTATGTTTAGTGAAAAGGACTTCTAATTTATGAAAACGTTCATATTTTAACACTTAAAAATTATCATCCTTATCAATAATGAACATAAGAAGATGAAACACTTGCACTTTTTGAAAGATCATTTAATCATATTGGGCATCAATTTATTTCTTAATATTTTTTAGATCACATGATGAACAACACACCATGAAAAGGAGCACTCAATGTTCATTTAACAATGATGAAAACCCTCAACCATCATGTATAATATTGAGACCATGTTCTTTGTTGGTAATTTAAATCATGTTTAAATGTGAAACAGTATCAAACAGAAGGAATCAAGAGTTAAACCTTTATACCAGTAGAAATGCCTAAGGAAATTCCAATTATTTGTACTCGTAGAACACTTGATGCGAAAACAAAGTAACCAACATTAAGTAAATGTAAAAAAAAACCTCGATGAAGAACAAAGTAACCAATGTTAAGTAAATGTAAGTTTTTTATCATATGAAAGCAGGTCATTCAAGCATTTAGAACATCATTTTGGTTGTGCGGATTATGAATATCACTAAAACCATGGAACTCTCAATAGGTCTAGATGCTAGATATCATTAAAATATTAGTATGTAGGTAAAAACCAGTAAAAATGAAAGGACCTTGAAGTGGATTTTAGTGTGTTTCTATCAAGTCACTCCAAGAACATTAGCATCAATTTGTTGTCACTTGATGTTTAGATTAAAATGAAGAAAAAATTATTGAAGAAACAAGTCAATATGTGTCTAACCCTTGAAAATAAATTACCATCACTTTAAATTACTTGATCACACCATTCACCGAGATTAAACACCTCATTAGTTACTACATCCATCCACCTATCCATGAGACAATAACTAGTGAATCAACTTGTCATGGCAAAGATCAATGTTGAAATTGGAATTGTCCCTTTAGAAGACAATTTCTATCAATAGCATGTGCAATAAATCAAATCATTGGTGTATAAGAGGCATCTATTAAGTTCATTTGACTTTTTATGACTAGATCTATATGACTTAAATTTGAAAAAAAATGGTATATCTAGATCAATCGTCCAAGCGATGAATCAATATTTTAGCCAAAGGAGGGTACTAGAAAATCAAACATGAAGTTTCTCTATAAGGAATAAGATTATTTTCATTCAAAACAACTCCATTCTAGCCAAATATTTAATATTATTATCCAAATGAATTTATGAGCAAGAGAAATCTAGATCTAATAGGATAAAACCCTTGAAACACTAGATTGCAATAGAAACAAAAAAATGAAAAGGGAGATAGACTGGAATTTTTTATGGTTGAAGAAGTCAAATAGAGAATACTAGTGCCTACCCCACATGGGATATGGGGAACACTAGATCTAATATCAAATGTAGTTCATATGTCTAAAGTTTCAAAGTCAAAGGCACCAAGAAGAGTTTCCTTATGAGCATTGATAAAGAGATGTGAAACCATAAATTATGGTTGGTGGAGTTGGTCCTAAGAGAATTCAAATCAAGTACTATAAGGTGAACTCTATATTTATCCTACTACAAGAGAGTATAACCCTAGGATATCCACACTCAATGTAAAAAAAAAAAAATGTAAATGATCACAAGGAACTAGGAAAGACATACTATACCTTAGTTAACTCCTTAATGGAGCATGGTTCCCTTCTTTGAACTTGTATAAGTTCCTTCCTCTAGCATACCTTCAAAATAACAAGTGTCTTCTACTATACCCTTGAACACACACGCTTAAGAAGAGATATAATTCACAATAGAACCAAGTCTAAACCAATCTCTTTTAATTATTCTCCAACAAGTAAAAATGAGGAGTGGTTCTCCTTGTCTAGATAAGGTTCCTTACTAAACAATGGATGAATACCATATGCTAGTGCAAAACCATGAGCTGCTATAATATGCTTAAGAAAAACCATGGGAAAATACAATGAGTGGTCATAAAGCCATCAACGAAAACTTCCATATTAGGAGAGCCCTCCATAAAATGCTCAACCATCAAGAATAAATAACATGTGTGGTCTATAAGGGCTCATGAACAAGAACACTCTTCCTAGAAATGTGCTAACATCCTCCAAAAATCATGTGGATGGTCAATAGGAGGCCTAGGAACACGAAAACCTCCTCAACCAAATCCATTAAGTAAGGAATGGAAAATATCAAGGTGAAATTCTCTCCAAAGGATGATGACATGGTGTGGCACGCTTGGTACATCTAGTGAAACACTCCAATAGTAAAAGCCGCATGTAGAAAAATAAGCTACTTCGTGCTCTATCAATACATGTAGAAAAATAAGCTACTTCGTGCTCTATCAATAAGTGGGAAAATGGAGTCATAAGAAAACAATATTAAATCATAATAACATATAACCACCTCATAATTGACCTAACAACCTCAATGACCCTCACACATGTTGTTAACAAGGCATAACAAGCCATACATGTAGGGATATATGTCCAAGAAGGAAATTGCACCCTCCAGAATTTCTCCATGTGGAACATGATGATGATGTGGAGTCCATGTCATCATCCCATACACTATCATGGATTCTAATGCAATGAAACATATTCCAATAAAGTACATGGATCCCAAGATAAGTGGCACATATCCCAATGTAGATAGATTTGAATATATATAGGTACATTGATCCCAATGCAATGTCATGGATCCCAAGACAAGTACATGAATCTTGAGGCATGGTACATGGATCCCAAGGCATAGGTACTATCCAAATGCACGTACATGGATCCCAATGCAAGGAGCTCACCTATAGTGGTGGGTCTAACCCCCTTACAAATCATTATGTGATGCACACATAATGAAATCTCTTAGAAACACCATAACACAAGTTAATTTTAATATTTTCCTAAGTCTTACCATGGGAGTATAGCCTTTATACACGTAACAAATCCCGAGGTAAGAGGTATTTACTAGGTCACTAATTTAGGGTAGGTAATATGAAAAATAAATTATGGAAGGGGAAGGGAAACTCCATGTCCTGACGCTCAAAGTTAGACAAGATGATGTATAAGTATTTAAACTTGTTTGCCTAGCTTTCATGAGTAGGGAAACTTTTAGGGGCTATATATCACCCAAGGGATAATTTTCCATTCCGTTTCCAAAAAAGGATTCTCCAATATAATTTTTTTCTAAAATTGACTCCCCTAAATTCATATATAATAAAATTATTTTACCTTAAAAATAGTCCAAATTTTATAGAAAATATATAAAATCCTTAGAAATTTGAATATTTTTACAAAAATATTGCCAAACATTTTTTAGTTTGCATATTACAGACTAGTAAGATTCAACAAGGTTTCTACATCCTGAGATAAATTTCCATCCTTAAAATTATCCTTGTTCATGAGCTAGGAATATTCAATGAAAAATCCTTTAAAAGGGATCTAAATAACTTTGAGTTACAATTTCCTTAGTATTGTTTCTTACTAGGTCCCTTTGTTTTCCTTTTTCTTTCTTTGTTTACTTACTTTATTTCATTTATCAAGTCATTTTTTCTTTATATATACATAGTCAAATATGGGACTAGAGGCATCGACCTCATAAGTGAGGTGGCATAGCTCACGCTTTAACATTTTTGGCTTTTAACTTTTTTATTTATATTCACCTCTAGCCTTTTTGTCTTATTTGAATTAGGATTGTTTAGCTGGACCTTTTTGAATGACAATTCACATGTCAAACATGAGTGGGAATAAATTTTTATGAATGGAATGGAAGTGAAACGATAAAAATGGAAAGTGTTAGGTATGGTTAGGATATGGAACACACTACCTTGATCAAATTTCTAGTAGTACAATCTGACTTGATACCTAGTGACAGTTCTAAAGGATAATTATGTCCCCCAAGGTAAACAAAGGAAAATATTGAAATCATTAAAGTTACAAAGTGTTATTAGATCATACTTTAGTGTTTACCCCATTCAAAACTATCTTAGAAGTTATAACAATGTTTCTACGTATCAAACCTTCACATGAAAACATGGCACAACAAGTGAAGTAAATAATATAAACCAAAGTACCATGACCATGTGAAATGAAAATATAGTGTACCAAGTGCATATGCATATGTCATCTAATGTGTATGAGATAAGAATTGATACACCATGGTTGAATCATCTAATGAGGAGTGAGGAAATACCATCATATATATGAAGGAGAAAATTGAAAGAATAAGTTTGAGTCTTGCGAATGTGAGAAAGAGGGATCATGTAAGAAGCAACATCACACCCCTTAAGAGGATGCCTCTAGAAGTAGTCACATGTGAGGGGGAAACACATGGGTTTATAATTGAAGTAAAGTAGAGGGATTTAGTAGATACATTATTGTAATTCTTTGGCCCAGTAGGGACACTCTGCTAACTAAGCTCCTCTTCTAGGTAACATCATTGTGGCTCTTTGTTAGTTTATCATTACAATCCTCTCATCTATCCATAGGATTATTGCAAAAACAACACATCAATACGTAAAACATATTCCACATATACATCATATTTTCCTCCAAATTTCTCATTCTTCAGTGTTTGGATAAATAGAACAACGACAAATTCCATGGATCAATGATCCCAATACAACTACTTCACATAGCTCAATCCTATACATTTTAGTGCCATCACCAGGATATAGAGAGTACATCCATAAATTTCATGAGACACTCTAGCACAAATAGAAACAATTTCTTCTCTTTTCATATCCCATGCTCAATGTAGGCTTCCCTAACATGTCCTCTTTCTAGGATAAGTTGGACACTCCTTTTGAATGATTCCATGTGGATTAGGCATCACAATGGTGCATGGTCATTTCATCTTACTAGACAACCATAGAAAATGTTCTATGGGGTACATCTCTCATATGGATATCAATGCCTACAAGTATATTCTCTTGGTCACCTAGGTATATGGTAGACCATGTTCTTCATAATATGATCACTTTTCATCAACAACTTTCTATCTCTCTCCACATTCAAAGATGCCTTGCTATATTTTTTTCTTTCTACTTTGTCCTCTCAATTTTGATATCCATTTATGTAGTCCACCAACATCCAACTTTATTGATAGTCTCTTTGACATTACTCCTTTTCATTGTTCAAAGAAAATCACATAAATTTTGGATGAATTAGTTGCAGGAAGAATGATAATCCAAAATACCAAGGAATACTTAATTCGTTGGAAGAACAAAGGTTTGGATGAATCCACATGGATTCCAAAAGGAGATTTGGAACAAATTAACTAGTTTTATGTTGGTTGTCTTACCAATTTCGTGAGTATGATCTCACTTATTTTCTTACTAGGGATACTTTATGTAAGATCTCTATAATTCGCCTCCACCATTGGATAAATCCTGTCAAAATAAAATAGTTATTTTCCTTTGTAGAGGGTCAAGTGTTGTGGGTGGGAAATCCCTCCTACGGACTAGCACTAAGGGTTTTATCATGCATGTATAAATGACCTAAATATTCTTACTTTTTACCATCATCCCATGCCTAGACCCCCATTACTCATATGTAAATACAAAGCTCAGCAGTGTTTTGGAAAAGAAGGAATCTAAGATGGCCTGATGCTAGGTAAGCATGTCTGGTGAAAATTAGGGTTATAATTGATGCCCCCTAATGTGTGAGGTTAGAAGAGAATCTGATGGCCGAAATACATTAACAATCTTCACCGATGTTCCGAACAAGTGAGCCCAGGGACTAGAAATCTGGAGGTGTCGTCTGCAAAATAATAATTGTCTCAATGAGGCGGGCATACCCATGCTTGGGATAAAATAAAATCATGGCTACCAATCAAATAGACTATAGATCCATGTCATATAACTATATAAAGTGTAGCCGCGAGAAATACACAGTGGAGCTACATCTCGAAATAAAAAAGATATACGTGTAGAGTATCCATATTCTAGAAGTTGATAAGGCCTGATGGCTGGAGATGAGGTATTGAGAGCTCGAGAAACAACTTAAAAATCTTAAAAACTCGGGTTGGAGTGTAATATGAGTGTATGACTTCACTACCCAGAGGTCTTCGATGGCTCGTCAGTCATGGACTAGAGAATATTGATGATCAAACTGAAGGCTTCATTGATTTCGAACAAAGACTTGATTGGACATTTAGGATGGTTGGGCATGAGGGCAAGAGACAAACTGCAGAGGGGCCGGCTCAAGCTTGGTAAAAACTTCCCTTGGACAATAGCACGACAAATGATGAGACTCAGGCAGCGTGGCATTAACATAAGTTTATGAGGTAGGAGGCAATGCAAACTCTCCATATGTTTGGAAGAATAACCAAACAGAGGTGGACACAACTCAATGTAGTGGGAACAACTCACTAAGGTCATATTAAATCCCATAGTTTGACGAACAAACAGACATATGTGCTTTATCCAAGGGCTACTCATTATGCTGCTAATAAAGAAAATACTTTTCCCTTCCTCTTTTTGGGGTATATTTTCTTTTTTTGTCTTTTTCAATAATTTTGGAAAAATAATAAAAGAATGTTACATTACAAAGGAGGAATGAGTGTTGCAAACTTACAAGTTCAAGGTGCAGGGACCAGACTGATGTTCAAAGTAAGGACACTTGGGAAAAATCCTCCAGGGGCCAAAGGTGTCAAGATGAAAAGGCAAAGTGCTACAGGGCTTGTGTATAAGACATGCTTTAGATGGTTCAGTTGAGAGAAACATGGATCCAACATTAGGCCAAATACGCGGGTATGCAAATGCGATTAATAAAACATACAATGGTAACATCCTTCGATGTGAGTTTAACGAGCCCAGAGAAGGTAAGATCGATAGTTTTTCATATTTAGAGAGTTTGAAAAATGTAAAAGGAGACTCCACTGGGGTACCTTTTTAGAAGGTAGTCTAGTCGATTCGAAAAAGGGGTAAACTAGCAGCGAAAATATGTCTATTCAAAACCATTTTAACGAGTGTGATAAAGACAAGATCACTCGGCCATTTTTTCATTTTTAAGGAGTCTGAAAAAAGCTTAACTATGGACTCCATCAGGAATGTTCATCTGGACCATTTTAACGAGTGTGAAAGAATAAGGTCACTCGACGATCTTTTCAATTTTAGGGAGTCTGAAAAGAGCTTAACTATGGACTCCATGGGGGTTCCTTTTTCATACATTTAGTCCCTCAGGCCCGAAAAGGGTTAAAATGATACCTGAGAGTACTCTTCTAGAGAAATGAATTTCCTTAGAGTATACCTTTGTTCGTACAGTTGACCGTCCAGACCGAAAAAGGTGTAAACTACCGCCAGATAGACGTGACTTCAAATTTCAGTTTAACGAGCATGAAAGGCCACAATATCGCTCGACAATATTTTCATGTTTACAGGGCCTAAAAAGGGCTTAAAAGAAGACCCGTGTAAGGAATTTTCTTCTGGACCAATTTAACGAGTGTGAAGAAACAAGGTCACTCGACAATCTTTTAATATTTAGGGAGTATGAAAAGGGCTTAAAGAAGACTCCATGGAGCCTACAACTCATGTATGAAACTGGTTCAGGTAGAGCCCGCTGCTAGGCTCAGACCAGGAGTCTCTTTGATAGTCAACTTGGGAAGTATCCCAAAAGGGAAGAAAACACAAACCACAGTGTAAGTCCTCCCACGGTATAGAAACCGTAGTCATGGATTTAAGGATAGCCTTATCTGAAGGCAATTCAAAATCTAAGAAATCACGCAAACGAGGGTCGACAGTCCCAAAGGGTGAAGTAAAATTACCATACTCCATATGATGATGGAGGTTCTAGCCAGGACTAGCAGAGTCTACCAGTGAAGAGTCACGAGCACGAGGGATTGAGGATCTACAAACAACGAGATCAGACTCGGAAGGATACTCAAGTCTAATTGGACCAAGAGGGGGAATCAAGGGCTCCCATGCCCCCATTGGATACACCAATGGATCAATTGTTGATTCCAAGTCTCGAGAAGGAAAAACTGATTGCACAGGTTCCTTCTCAGAAGCAATTGAACACTAAGGATAAGACGCCACATAATTTACTCGTGGCGGGGTAGAGTCTACACGA
>SNQJ01S0080328.1:60528-73957 GCA_010110895.2 Picea sitchensis | reverse complement strand
TGGATTTGAGACCCATGAAAATCTGTGGCAAATTCAATCGACAAAATCCCAAGACAAGTCCTCTATATGTGTTCTCCACTACGATTGGTCCAACTTTGGAGGGGTTATATCCGCTACCTTTCTGCACGTGACCTTGTGTTTAGCCCTTGTGTTAGAGGGGGGTCTTGGATAACTTTCACAATACTGGACTTAGACACTCCCTATCACAGACTCTTATGTATGTTTTATAGCCTTGATAAGTTTCCTCTCCAACCTAAATCAAGGCTCTAGCGTAATCTAGTTGATGGACCCTACAAACATAAAGTCTAGTAAATTTTAATTAGCGTTCTTTTTACTAGCTTGATTTACTCAAAAGGGTATGGTAGTGCAACTGATGGTGTTAAAACTCTTGCAAAAAATGATGAAACTTATATGAATACTGGCAAAGAATGATTATAATTCTTATTTTTGTTTTGAAATGCTTTTTCAAATTAGAAGAAAACACAATGCTATGCTAATTTCTTTTTCTTTTTCAAATAACAATGCAAAGAAAAAGCCAGGAAAGAAAGAGATATAACAAACTAAGTATTTTTTTATATTTTCTTCCAATCAAAGTAGAAATAAAAAAATATTCTAAAAGAAACTGATGAATGCACGATTCATGGCCATGAGGGGAAATTGTTTTTCAAAATGCAAGCCATTTTTCTTAAAATTTCAAGCTAAAAATAAGTTAAAAAAGATAGGAAACACAAGAAATGTTCTAAATGAAAAATCAAGCTATAATAGAGTCCAAACCTAGGCTAAGTTGCTATGACAAACACCAAGAACCCTGAGAGATATAACTCTTGACAAGGAAAAGGGTGACTGCCTCTCCTTAAACAAAAATTTTCTCAACATGTATGCTGCTGACGGTTCAACAGCCAGCGTGTGCACGTGAGCTGTGTAAAGTTAGAGCACATATACATGCATGTAGACCTTATGCAGGCCACGTGTACTTCTGCAACTCTTCAAAAAATGAAACTACAAGCAATCAAGCACTGGCGAAGACTACTGGTATTGAGAACCAGAATCTCTTGAAGACTCAGAAACTTACTTTGACAGAAAAAGAAAACAATTGAAGGAAAATTTCATAGAACAAACCAATCTGAGGTAAAAACTAAGTTATAGAATCCAAACAAAAAAGACTAGAAAGAGTTCCAGAAAACCCTTAAGAAGGATTATTCTTGACAGGGGAGAGGATGACTGCCTCTCTAAAAGAAATTTTCTGGAATCATACACGCGAATGACACTTCCTCAGCTAGCATGTACATGCGGGATGTGGGAAGGTAGGGTGTGGGTACACATGTTAAGACTTTATACAGGCCGCGTGTACCTCTGTGGGTATCGAAAAAAAAATGCAGTCAAGCAAAGAAATAGAGATAATTGGTGTGGAAGACCAAAATCTATGTTAGCTCAGACTTTTGCAGAAACTTTAAAAACAAAAAATGAAACCAGTTCTTAAAAATACCCAAGAAAAAACATTCCCATAAACCCTAGAGATCCCTAGTATGGTCACCAATTCTGTTGTGGGTGGGAAATCCCTCCTACAGACTAGCACTAAGGGTTTTATCATGCATGCAGAAATGAGCTAAAGATTCTTACTTTTTACCATCATCCCATGCCTAGACCCCGATTACTCATATGTAAATACAAGGCTCAAGATTTTAAGTTGACGTACCTTATTCTTTGTGTTTGATGTCGATCCCTTTTCTCTCTTGGTCGTTCTTTGAATGCAACTCTCCTCACAATGATGACCTGCATTCACTAAAGACAAACAAAGAACTCCACATGCATTTGATCTATGAACTAATGGGTTAGAGATTTAATCAATCATACAATCAATATTCCAATAATGACAATCTCATATGGCAGGACGGGAAAATAAATTATTTTATTAACTTCACAATGATACCTTACAATGATAAAGTCAGCTACTACTCCTTGATCCTGGTCTTGGGCTCTTCTTCCACTATCTTCCAACTGCTTTTCTCTATACTTCTCTTTTCACAAGGATGGCTAAAGGTTGGGACAAAGGGAATGCTCAATCGGGTATAGTTTCTTTACTATGATTCCCCTCTTCTCAAATGGGACCCCTAACCCTTCTTTTATAGGCTAGAAGAAGCTAGGTATTTGGTCGAGTGACTGGCCATGCATGGCTGAAAGGTTTAGTTAACTTACCCAAAGCTGTGTGTTCCGTCAGCAACTTTCATTTTTTCGTGCTTTTGTAGGTACACACGGGTTGTCTTGGGTCAGCTAGCATGTACACACGTGCATTGATGGAGAAGGGTGTGTGGGTCTTTATAAAAGGGGATTTTAAGAAGAGTTGTTCAGCAATGTTTTGGCAAAGAAGGAATCTGAGATGACCTGATGCCAGGTAAACATGTCTAGTGAAAATTAGGGTTATAACATTAGGTGTATGAAGGGTCACTTCCTTTTGGACCTCCACAATGCCTCTCCATAATTGAATTTGGCATTGGAATCAGACAACCCAAAATAATTGTTGAGGAGGGTTGGTCCCAAGATGACATTAAGTCACTTGACCTTGCAATTTTCTCCATCGTGGATTTCTTCAGCCTCATCTAATTTCCCACATCTTTGATTGGTTTTCTTGTATGCAATCTAGAATATGATCGCTTGTGATCATCCACCTTGGCTCTAGTGCCCTAAAATTTATTGTCTAGGTTCTCATTAAAATCCAAACATGAAGAGGGTAGTACTTTGGTGGGTGGACTAAGGGGTACATGGAATCATTTAGAAGGAGCACAACTTGAATTTTATTAATGAACCTTACACATGAGTTAAGGGAGAAATTAGTGGGAGGCTCGTATGGTTTTATTGTTGTGGTGAAAAATAAGG
The DNA here is from genome assembly GCA_010110895.2 of Picea sitchensis. NCBI lineage: Eukaryota > Viridiplantae > Streptophyta > Pinopsida > Pinales > Pinaceae > Picea > Picea sitchensis. The sequence goes on along the minus strand of SNQJ01S0080328.1, from coordinate 71,083 downwards.
GAGAGAGAGTTGTGCATAAAATACAGGATGGAATAGAATAAAACAAGGAAGAAGAGGAGTGGAATAGATGCCAAGGAAATAGAGGAAGAAAAAAAAGAGAAAGAAAAGTAAGGGAAGCTACATAGGAAGACTAAAGAATTCAACTACTAGGAATTAATGACAAGTGAAAATTTTCTTCCGTGAATTTATTTTTTTATGAGACATATATTAGAGGGCCTAAATTTTATGTCTAAAATTCAAAATATCTTGAAATCTGAACGTATAATTTTTTAAATTTTTGCAAAGTAATAGAAATCTGCTATTGGAATTTTTAGTGATTTCTTGTGTGCATGTTACCTATTTGAGTTTGATTTTATGTATGAATTTAGTTTGTGGTTGTGTGATCTAAGATTTAATTTTCCATTTGCATCCTTTCTTGTGTGTTTTATTTTGAAATACGCACATGACTACATCACTTATATTGGGCATTCAAGGAGTAAAAACACTAAGTACACTAAGATAGTACATCTATGCTTGCATGTTAAAGAATTCACTTATATTGGCCACTGAAGGAGTAAAAACACTAAGTACACTAAGATAGTACATCTATGATTGCATGTTAAAGAATTCACTTATATTGGGCATTCAAGGAGTAAAAACACTAAGTACACTAAGATAGTACATCTATGCTTGGATGTTAAAGAATTTATAACTTGTATTATGGATATTAAAAGAAACTAAAACAATGTGTTTCTCGACATGTTAGTCCAATTAGACATGATGTATGTGAACCTCGTCAATTCTTTTTGGGGCTTTGGGGTTCGTAGTGGGTAGGAAGCTAGAAAAGAGGTAGAAGTAGGGAAAGTAGAGTTGGAAGCAAGGAGAGTTGAAGAAGATAATGTTAAAGAAAAAATATCAAAGGAAGCAACTTAGGCCCATACTCAAGAATCCACTCCAAGAACATTAATTGATATGTACTCCTATTCTTAAAAATGATTCCCAAATCTTTCTATTAATTTTTTTTTAGAAATCACTAATATTACTTTGATGTAAGCCACCAATGTCTGTATCTATATTTAGAAATAAAATAATCATATTTTTGAAAAAATAAGACAATTCTTTCATAAAATTAACCACAATTTATCTTATTTATAAACATCACTCTATATAATATAACATTAATTTAATTTTTAAACAATATGATGATTATAACTAAATTAAAATACATATAAATGATTAGATCATCTTGATCAAATTAACTTAATTTTTGCAGAAACATAACTAATTATAATTAAATTGAAATAAATAAATAATTATATCATAATATTGTGATTTTTTTAACAAAAGGGATATTTTCTTTTCTTGGAAATAACAATTTCCTTCCTATTCAATTTTGAATCAAAGACAACTTTCAAATACATATAGGCTTGAAGCCATTACAACATACTCATTTTGATCTTTATTCATGTCATTATGGTAAGTGAACCCGAGTGGGGAGAATAACAATCATTCCTCACAACCATCCAAGCTACACCTAATTGACACCTCATCATCATAGTATGAGTATTTAATTCCTATTTATGCTAATACAAATACAGAACTCTTCTATTAAAAAAAAAAAAAAAAAACATAAGCAAAGTGTAAGTACCAGAAACAAGCGCCTTAATGGATTAGCCCTCAAATGCTATTATAAACATGTATTTGATGCTTTCAAGCTTAAAGGCGGGTGAACAAAGGTATGATCACATGTTTTTAAATTTCGGAGCAGCAAAACTCTCCCAAACCTTTATCCTCTTTGATTTAGTATTATAAGTAATTACAATTACTACTGAGGCCGATTGTTCCAGAAAAATTATTAGAGAATTTAAATTTGTCAGAGAATTTATGTATTTTAAAGTATTCCACTTTTGCACATCGTTCTTATAATCCCATTGCTTGAATTGAGAAACAAGGTATCCCATTGATTGTAGTCAATAAATTTCCATCCTCTGTACTGTATAATGAAGACTGTCAATACATCCTCTACAACACATCCATAAATCATGCAAACATGAAATAGATAAATATTAATTTTAGCATTCAATATTTTGGTATCTAGTCGCTTGATATGATTAAGAATTAACACTCGAAGTTGGACTTTTACCTATTGGCCCCACCGGTTGTTTTGCTTGTTGGAAATAGTAATTACAAGTCAGTGAGCTTTATGTCTTTGTTGATTTGTCAGTCAGTCAGTTTGTCAGTCTACAACTATAGTTCATTATCTTACACTTACGTTTACACAAACTTAGTTTTCTCAGTCGGCAAGCATGGGTCTTATTAAATGAAGCCGATCTTAATCTTTCTCGAGTTTAGTTAAGTAGATAAGAGTGGGTCGAATTTATTTGTTCCTTAAATGTTAATTCGGTTAGCTTCTGTAAGAAGTCTTAGTCTTTAGTATTATATATGTCTGAGTCTGTAATCAGTTGATAAGGCTGAACATAGAGAACATAGTCGTAAGTTAGTAGGCAACACCAGTTGTAAGGGGTCAAGAAGTCTGAGAGCTCAAGCTCTAGTTTTGTAAAGGTTTTGAAGAAGTTGTTCAAAATTCGTTGGAGCATAAGCCTGACACAATATTGTATTATATAGTAGTGCTCAAAACCAAATTCTCAATATATATCAAGTATTTTGTTGTTGACATATTCATGTGTATTTATAAATGTTTGTGAGTTTATATGCTAAGTATAGTACAATGTTGTTTCTGTGTGAATAATTTTTTTATTAAGTTTTATTATCACAACGCACAGTAAATCGTGCAATTTGTGAACTGTGTTGTAAGTCCTGAGAGTTTGGTGATGAAGAATTCCACTGCGCGATACTTCTAACTACCCGACACATATTTTTTTCTATGTGTTGTAGATCCAAGATCTGGTATCATAGCTAGTTGATCAGAGAAACAACTCTGTAGAAAAGTGAAATATGGCTTCTACTTCAAATCTGCAACCTCCCACTTTCATAGGAACAAATTATGAGTTATGTTCCTTGACCATGAAGGAGTTATTTTAGGGTCAATATGTATGGGAGATAGTCGACAATGGCTACATGGAACCAACAGATTAGGTAGCATACAATGCACTAACACAAGCTGAGAAGGATGATTTGAAAGATCAAAGGAAGAAGGATGGAAAGACGATGTTTTACATACATCAAGCTATGCATGAGAGTATACTCCCAAGAGTTGCATCATCAAAGAAAGCCAAGGAATCATGGGACATATTACAAACTTCTTATCAAGGTATGGACAAAGTTAAGACTTCAAAACTACAAATTCTTAGAAGAGATTTTGAAACTCTATCAATGAAAGATATAGATTTAGTAGATTACTTTTATACCCATGTTATTGGCCTAATAAATCATATTGAGTCTCATGGAGAAACCATAAAATATAAGACGGTTGTTGAGAAGGTACTTAGGAGTCTTCCTCCTAAATTTGATACCCTTGTTGTGACCTTGGAAGAGAACAAAGACCTGAGTCATTTTAGTCTAGATGAACTGCAAAAATTCACACATATTAAATAGGTCAAATATGTCATTAGAGAATGCATTTTCCACGTAGTCATCTATAAGTTGTGGAAGAGGAAGGGGGAGATATAACTCTAGAGGAAAAGGAAGAAGTTTTATCATAGGTGGAAGTAGTAGTATTCTTGGAAACACTGGTGGAAGAGGCCAAAATCCAAATACCAGTCAACGAAGTAATCATATAATTGATAAGTCAAATATTTAGTGCCATTACTATAAAAAGTATCGACATTATGCATATGAATGTAGAAAGAGACAGTTTAACTGGAACAAGAAAGGTCAAGATCAGTCAAACATCGCAAATACTCCCTCCAGTCCTATGTTTATGGCACTCACTAAAGCAATACCAATAGTACCACCAATTGAATGCAATGCTTCTCAAGAAATTCCATGGGACAGATGTTATCTAGATTCAGGCTGCAGTAATCACATGACAAGAAACTTAGAGTTGTTTTCTATTTTGGATAAGTCAGTCCAAACTAAAGTTACACTTGGAACATATATGCAAGTTATTGTCTTAGGAAAAGTCAATATTAACATTTTAACTAAACAACTAGAGAAAAAAGTTATTCCTGATGTATGTTATGTTTCTAGTCTGAAGCATAATTTGATGAGCATAGGAAAATTGTTATAGAAGGATACATAATCTATATGGAAGATAATCACTGTGTGATTATGGATAGATATCCAAGAAATCAACTTATTGCAAGAATTCATATGACAAGTAACACAATGTTTCCACTAACATTGAAGCCATCCATAAAGATAAATACAATGCAAAATGTTGGTGACATGAAAGATAAGCAGTCTGATACTGCATGAAAGCTTAAAGTGAAGAAATAAGTGTGCACAGTTCCAAAGATAGTGCACGTAGTATTAAGAAAAAGGAATGCAGTGGCACAAAGATGTAGGAAACATTCCAATCCGAAGTGCAAGATGATTCCTGGCTATGGAATTCCATATTTGGACACTTACACTTTGGAGGACTAAAGTTTATACATACAAAAGATATGGTGAAAGGTTTTCCATTGATTGAAAAACCAAAAAGAATATGTGAATGTTGTATTTTTGGAAAGCAAAATAGAAAGTCTTTTCCAGTTGGAAAGTCATATAGAGCCAAAGATCCATTGGAAATAGTAGATTCAAATATTTTTGGACCAATGCAAACACCATCTATAGGTGGTAGCACCTATTTCTGACAATCATTGATAATTTCTCAAGAAAAACATGGATTTACTTTCTAAAACATAAATCTGATGCATTGAGTTGTTTTCAACAGTTTAAATCACTTGTGGATATGCATAGTGATTATTACATCAAGTGTCTAATAACTGAAAGAGGAGGAGAATACATTTTAGTAGAGTTTCATAACTTTTGTAAAGTTCATGGCATCTACAAGCAATTTACCGCACGATATACACCACAATAGAATGGTGTCACGGAGAGGAAGAATCAAACCATAAAGGAATGGCACACATTATGCTGGCAGCCAAACATTTTTCAAATGAGTATTGGGCTGAGACAATAGCAACTATAATATACATCATGAACAGATGTCCTCCAAAGAGTGTTAAGAACAAATTTCCTCAAGAATCCTAGACAGGCATGAGGCATAATGTGGCACACTTAAATTTTTTTGGTTGTGTCACATACACACATGTTCTAGATGAGATGAGAAAGAAGATGGATAACAAAGGACAAAAATGTATATTTGTTGTATATTTTGAAGATAAAACAAAAATACAAACTATATGATCCCATTGCAATAAAATTCATAACAGTCCTGATGTTCAATTTGTGGAGAATGAAGCATGGGATGGAAGCATATAAAAGAAAATCAAAATTATTGATGTTATTGGGAATGATGAAACATAAGAAGAATTGGTTCAAACACCAATTACAATTCAAATAGCATTTCTTTCCACTCCTTGAACTGTGACACAAATCACAACGCAAATTACTCCAGTGAGATCTGCAGGTGTGAAATCCACACCTAGAGTGCAAGAAACTACAACAAGTAGTCCAAGTAGTTCTACATCTCTAGATCCAACATTAGCAAGTATGTTACCAAGGAAAACAAAAAGTTTGTGTCACATCTATAACAATGACACAAAAGTTCATTTTTCATCTTTTTCTTTGTTTTCACAAATATATGATCTATTAACTTTTGAAGAAGCTGTCAAAGATTATGTATGGGCTCAAGCGATGGATGAAGAAATTAAAATCATAGAGAACAACCATACATGGAAGTTGGTAGATATAACTGAAGACAAGGATGTGATAAGTGTCAAATGGATTTATAAAACCAAGCAAAATGAAGAAGGAAATGTGCATAAGCACAAGGTAAATCTAGTCGCAAGAGATTTTACACAACAACCTGGAATTGATTTGAATGAAAATTTTGCACTAGCTGCATGCATGGAAATAGTGAGAACTATGTTAGCCATTGTTGCACAAAACATATGGAATGTTTATCGAATGGATGTAAATTCAAAATTTTTGAATGAACATTTAGAATAAGAAGTATATGTGGAACAACCACAAGGCTATGAGATTCCGGGACAAGAAAACAAAGTGTACAGGTTGAAGAAGGCACTATATGGGTTAAAGTAAGCTCCAAGACCTTGTTACAATCACATAGATTCCTATCTCTCTCAGGATGGATTTCAGAGAAGTGAATGTGAGCCAGCGTTGTACACCAAAGCAAATCAAAAAGGTAACATGCTAATTGTGTTCTTATATGTAGATGATTTTATTTTTACAGGTGATTTTGGCATAGAATAATTGAAGTTAGTCATGAAGGATGAATTTGAAATGACTGATTTGGGACTTATGAGATATTTTTTGGGTATTGAAGTTCACCAGTCCAAATCGGGTATATTTATCTCACAATCTAAGTATGCTCACAAAATCTTGAAGAGATTCAACATGATAAATTCCAAAGCAGCCCCAATACTTGTCATAATAGGATTGAAATTAAGGAATATGAAGGGTCCAAGGTGGATCCTACAATGTTTAAATAATGGTAGGAAGTATTATGTATCTAACAACAACAAGACCTGATATTATGTATGGAGTGAGCCGGATTTCAAGTTTCATGGAAACTCCAAAAGAATCTCATTGGAAGGCAACAAAGAGAATTATGAGATATGTGAATGAAACTAAATATTTTGGCATTAAGTATTCTACTTCAGAAGATTTCATACTTATTGGATACACTGGAAGTGATTGTGGAGGCGACCTCTGGGTACACATTTCATTTTGGAACATGTATAGTATCATGGGCATCAAGGAAGCATCCCATAGTGACTCTTTCTTCAGTAGAAGTTGAGTACGTCGCAGCTACAAGAGCATCTTGTCAAGCAGTTTGGATGAGAAGAATGTTAAAATATTTGTTGCAGGAACAACAGGAACCAACTACAATATTTTGTGACAACAATTCAACCATCATGTTATCAAAGAATCACACGTTTCACAAGAAAACCAAGAACATTGATACAAGGTGTCATTTTATCATAGAATTAGTGAGTAACAAATAAATCTGTTTAGAATTTTGTAGGTCAAAATAACAAGTTGCAAATGTTTTCAAAAAAGATTTAGCAAGAGATGCATTTCAGAAAATACGNACCAAGAACATTGATACAAGGTGTCATTTTATCATAGAATTAGTGAGTAACAAATAAATCTGTTTAGAATTTTGTAGGTCAAAATAACAAGTTGCAAATGTTTTCAAAAAAGATTTAGCAAGAGATGCATTTCAGAAAATACGTAGTTGTCTAGAAGTGAACGCAGTAACATATGAGTGACAATTCATATCAATTTAAACTTTTGATGTAAATTTTGTAAGCGATAATTCTCACCTACTTATAATTAAGTGGGAGTGTTGGAAATAGTAATTACAAGTCGATGAGCTTTACATCTTCGTCGATTTGCCATTCAATCAGCTTTTAAGTCTACAACTATAGTTTGTTATCTTACACTTACGTTTACGCAAACTTATTTTTTTCAGTCAACAAACAATGGTTTGATTAAATGAAGTTGATCTTAATCTTTCTCGAGTCCATTTAAGTAGATAAGAGTCAGTCGAAATTACTTGTGCCTTAATTGTTAAGTCGGTTAACTTCAATATGCAGTCTCAGTATTTATTCTTATATACGTCTGAGTATGTAATCAGTTGATAAGGCATAACAAAGAGAACATAGTTGTAAGTTAGCAATAAGAAAAAACTATAAGGAGTCAAGAAGTCTGAGAGCTCAAGCTTTGGTTTTGTAAAGGTTTTGCAGAAGTTGTTGAAGCAGAAGATCGACATAGTATTGTATTCTGTATTAGAGCTCAACTCCCATGTCTTAATATATATCAACTATTTTTTTGTTGACATATTCATCTGTATTTCTGAATGTTTGTGAGTTTATATGTTAAGTATAGCACAATGTTGTTTTTGTGTGAAGAAATTGTTTATTAAGTTTTATTAAATCGTGCAGTCTATGAACTGCACGGTAAGTACTAAGAGTTCAACGACGAAGAATTCCACTGCACAACAATTGTAACTATGTGACACGGAGTTACAAGTACCACATAGTGGAATTCTTCGTCGTTGAACTTCACGTTGTATATACGAGAGTGCTCGTATGTGAAATTGACAAGATCTCATGCATCTTTTAGCATCTTTGATGAACTTGCTTTATCTTTCTCCATGCTTCCATATTCTGTACAAACAATGGAGCATGCAACTTTACGATATTTTGAGGAGCTATGTTGTCACTCACTTTTGCACAAGGCATCCCTGCGATGAATACATCTTGTGCCTGCATAGAATGGACCTCCAATTCCATCTAATCCTTTACATTTGATCTGCATATGAATATTGACAGGTCGTATTATATATTCATTTATCCAAATAACATTCCACATGATTTTAGAGATGAAAAAGCTGTATATACTCACCTGGAAGATCATCTTGAGATTATTTTCATAGAGATCATTCTTCGTGATGCCATGAAATCTTTAAGGAAATTGGACATAGCCAAACTGGTGACTGGTTTTAGGGTCTAATGAAAATAACATGGCTTGATGAAGTGCTTCAGAATTGTAGGTGTACATGTCACAATCAAGAGTGAGAATGAAGGGAGCATCACTTATTATGACAGAGATTCTTAACTTTCACTATTACTAATTACAAATTACGTACGATGAGCTTCAGTGATTTGAAGTAGATTGTGTTTCTAAACTTATTAATCACTACTTACTTGGTAATTAGAAAAAAGGACATGAAAAATTTGTTAGCTTTCAACCATCATTAATGATCTAATATGAAATGGATTAATACAGAAATCAATTCAAACATTTGACACAAGGATTTACATGGTTCACCCAAGATTTGGGCTACATCCACCAAAGGCATCGGTTGTCTTATTATTCAGATCAAGGAGATTTACAACAACTTCACTCATACATATCTCCCTCACTCCGTCAACCTCTACGGGTATACACAAATTTATCTTAATCTACACATGAAACTGATTTATTTAATGCAGTCATATCCAAATCTAACTTAGTCTCATTAGTTACAAAAAATACTGAATTATAGGATCTAAAATCCTAATCCTGGGAATTCGTTGTCACTGTTTAACAATATCCACCATGATAAAAATTAACCTCATACCTTGCTCCTTCTTTTTTTCATCACCTTTTCTGCAAGCCAAGAGAATCCAAGCACCATCATAGCTTCTCTAATAGTACGAGTTTTGTGAACATGTATGCGCAGTTCTCTTTTGTATGCACTTTCTCAAGAGATACTCCACGTTCATCGATGACTTGTCTTACAAAATGGTACTTGATAGGTATATCCTTTTGTTTTTACTGTGGTATGATGGATTCTTAGCCAAGTGAATAGCACTTTGACTATCACAAAGTAAATTTACTTTTTCCTGCATCCTTACAAACTCACCAAACAAACCTTTCAACCAAACTACCTCTTTGCAAGCATGTGAAGCAACTACATATTTTGCTTCTGTAGTGGATAAAACAACAATGTTATATAGCTTTGACATCCAACTAATAGCTCCACCTGCAAGAGTAAAGACATACCTTGAAGTCGACCTTCTCTTGTCCAAATCACCTGCAAAATCAGAATCAACATATCCAAAGACTAATTCACAACCACTGTTATAAGTGATACAATAATCACTTGTGCCTCTAAAATACCGAAGCACCCATTTCACTATTTCCTAGTGCTCTTTACCTAGATTTTCCATATACCTGCTGACAACCCCAACTGCATGTGAAATGTCTGGCCTTGTAGTAACCATCACATACATTAGACTTCCTACTGCATTAACATATGGTATTCGATGTTAGAATATAGAGGATTGTGCTCGTTTAACCATTGATGATACCCTCGTCACCCAACCACAGGCCTTAAGCTACCCTCCGAGCACCTTGACCTTGACCGAGAAGAGAATTTAGGCTGAAATCAATAGCCAAGAGAGGCTAAATGCACCAAGAAAAATAATAGAAACTAAACTGAACAGATGATCCCACCCAGAAGTGAGTGCACCACTTTCCCAGCTCTCCCAGAAAACCTGCGCACCAAACTGTTGTTGCCTGCAACTGCCTGCGCAGATATTGCTCTCACTGCAACTGCTGAGATGACAAATAATGAAACTGGCACCCTGTATTTATAGTGGACTATCCAATCTAACTGGGGCTGACCTGGCCAGTCTAACTGGGCCGACTTCTCCTTCTAGGCATCAATAAATTCAATATAAATATATTTGTTCAGTCGACAACCTATCTAGGGTTTCCTTCAATTCTTTGCTTCCTTCCGGAGGATTCTAGTCTCATCATAGGTCATCATAGAGGTTCATACCTCCCGAAGCTACCATAATATTAACACTCCCTCCTAGCTAGGGAGGTATGGTCTTGAGCACAGCAGACCATTCAACTGGTAGCACCACGAGCACCTGTCATTATTATCCGACTGGATAATCTCCTATGACAACTGGTACAATATCAATTAATA
>SNQJ01S0080328.1:35584-60518 GCA_010110895.2 Picea sitchensis | reverse complement strand
TTTTAGGCTGACTGAAGCGGGTGTGGGCCCATAACCTGTTAGAATATAGAGGATTGTGCTCGTTTAACCATTGACAATACCCTCGTCACCCAACCACAGGCCTTAAGCCACCCTCCGAGCACCTTGATCTTGACCGAGAAGAGAATTTTGGCTATAATCAATAGCCAAGAGAGGCTAAATGCACCAAGAAAAAGAATAGAAACTAAACTGAACAAATGATCCCACCCAGAAGCTAGCCCACCACTTTCCCAGCTCTCCCATAAAACCTACGCACCAAACTGCTGATGCCTGCAACTGCCTGCACATATATTGCTCTCACTACAACTGCTGAGATGACAAATAATGAAACTGGCACCCTATGTTTATAGTGGATTGGCCAGTCTAACTAGGGCCGACCTGGCCAGTCTAACTGGGCCGACTTCTCCTTCTGGGCATCAATAAATTCAATATAAATATATTTGTTTAGCCGACAACCTGTCTAGGGTTTCCTTCAATTCTTTGCTTCCTTCCGAAGGATTCTAGTCTCGTCATAGGTCATCATAGAGGTTCATACCTCCCGAAGCTACCATAATATTAACATTCGAGACATACATTCCTTTTCTTCTTTTTTACTAGGACACAAACTTGAAGAAAGCTTAAAATGGGAAGCTAAAGGGACTGAAATTGGTTTCACATCATTCATACCAAACCTCAAAAGTATCTTCTCAACATACTTATGTTGTGACAACCAAAGATTACCATTCCTCCTGTCTCTGAATATCTCCATGCCCAAAATTTGCCTTGCTGCTCTTAGATCTTTCATATCGAATGTCCTAACCATCTGGGCCTTTAACCTATTGATCTTAGTTATAATTTTTCTTGCTAAAATCATCTCGTCAACAATACAATACTAAGATAATGAATATGCCATTATTCAATTTATTAAAGTAGACACAATGATCATACTCACTCCTTGTATAATTATGGCTCACCATGAAAGAGTCAAATTTCTTGTACCATTGTCTAGGTGACTGCTTCAGACCATACAATGATTTCTTGAGCCCGCAAACAAATTTCTTGCTGTGATTCTGAACGAACCCTTCAGGTTGTTCCATGTAAATTTCCTCATCCAAATATCCATGTAAGAAGGTTGTTTTAGCATCTAGCTAACACAATTCGAATTGAAACGGACTTAACAACTGGTGAAAAAATCTCATGAAATTCAATACCTTCTTTCTGAGAATATCATTTCGCAACCAACCTTGCTTTGTACCTTTCTACCTTATCATCAACACCCTTCTTCAGCTTGTAGACCCACTTGCAACCTACAATTTTTTTGTCTCTTGGAATTTCTACCAGGTCCCATGTGACATTCCTCTCTAATTCCTTCATTTCATCATTCATTGCTTCTTTCCATTTATCATTGTTAGAATCCTTCATACATTCCTGATAGCACGAAGGTTCATATTCATTAATACTTAAAGAAACTGTCGAAACAAAATCATCATACCTTCTTGGAGGATTTTTGACCCACATAGACCTCCTTAGGGAAATTTGTGGATCATCCACATTCTATTGATTATTATCATCAACCATGTATTCTTCTATAGGAAACTCTTCATGAACATATTCATAAACTTGTTCATCTTCACTTTCATCTGTATTTGAACTGGTTTCAAACTGAATCTTTTGATACTTAGGTACTTCTTCCTGTTTCATTTGAACATCTACATCTGATTTGATGAGAGATGATTCATCAAATATTGCATCTTTGTTAATGGTGATCTTGTGGGAAGTAGGATCCCACAACCTGTACCCCTTAATACCATCACCATATCCAACAAAGATAAGATTTTTTATTTATTTTAGATCTAGTTTAGAATGCTGATGTTTCAGAATTAGAGCATAGGCTTCACAAAAAAACTTTAAGATTAGAATAATTACAAGGGTGACCTTTCTATACCTCTTCAGGAATATTTCAGTCTATTGTTGTTGATGGTGATCGATTCACCAGATAACAAGTTGTAGTTACTTCTTCTTCCCATAATTCCTGCTGCAAATTAGCGTTACTAAGCATACTCCTTTCTCTCTCTAGAAGAGTCATGTTCATGCATTCAACAACTCCATTTTGTTGAGAAGTATAGGTAGTCATTTTATGTCTATCAATCCGAAACTCCTTGCAATAGTTCTTAAATTCCATTGACATAAATTCACCACCATTATCAGTTCTTAAAAATTTAATGGGCCTACCAATTCTCTTTTCCACTAGATCTCTAAACGGCTTGAAAACTGTAAATACATAAGCTTTACTCCTCAACATATAGATCCACAACTTCCTAGAGAAATCATCTATAAAAGTTACAAAATATGATGATCCTCCATATGAAATAGTAGGGGATGTTCCCCAAACATCAGAATGGATATAGTCAAGGATTCCTTCACTGGTGTGTCTTCCGGTTTTAAATTTCTACCTATTTTGTTTTCCATAAATACAGTGTTTGCATAAATCTAACTTTAAAGACTTTAGACTAGGAAGTAACTTGCGATCAGATAATACCTTTAATCCTCTTTCACTCATATGGCCCAATTGTTGATGCCACAGTCAAACAGAATCACTGTCGTTCTCAGATACCATTGTCGCATGATCTGACTCAGTTCTTCCTTCTAACAGAAACAAGTTACCGACATTCTTCGCTTTCATACCGAGAAGGATTCCTTTGTAGACCCTCATAACTCCACCTTGAACAATACTCTTATATCCTCCATTACCTAATACCCCCAAAGAAATTAGGTTCTTCCTTAGCTCAGGGACATGTCTCACATGAGTTAGTATATTAACAGATCCATCAAACATTTTAATTTGAATGCTACCAATTCCCACAACTTTACGTGAGATATCATTTCACATGTAAACTATTCCATCATCTATAGACTGGTAAGGAACAAACCAGTGTCTATGAAGACACATGTGATTTGAAGCACCAGAATCTAATAACCATTGTTGATCATGATGTGAACCAATACTAATTGATAAAAATTCATCAGTCATACCTGAATCTGTTGTTGAACCTGTTTCAGTTGTGTTCGCTTCCTTCATTTCTTTTGGAGGGTCTTCTTTGGAGTCTTTTTGTTGCATCCAACAGTCCTTCTTCAGGTGTCCCTATTTTCCAAAACAAAGGCACTTAAGCTTGCTCTTTCTTCCCTTCAACTTTGACCGAGAGAAATCCCTTTGAATTTTTCCTCTGACCATCATCGCCTCAGATGTAGAGGTTTTTGAATTTGTTTTCTTCCTTGTTTCCTCAAACAATAGTGCTCCAACAATAACATCAAACTCAATATTTTTTGTTGTGTTGAAAGTAATAGAGGTAACAAACTGATCCCATGACATGGGAAAAGAACACAATAATGTAATTGCCTTATCTTCAGATTCAAATTTCACTCCCATGCTAGTCAACTCGACTAAATGAGTATTAAAAGTATTTAAATGATCAGTTATTTTCGTACCTTCCTTCATGTGCAAACTGTACAATTGTCTTTTCAGGAAAATCTTGTTCGTCAAGGATTTCGTCATATACAAGATTTCCAGCTTCGTCCACAAACCGACTGTTGTCTTCTCCGAGACAATGTTGAACCAAACATCATCGGCCAAACACAGGGGTATGGCACTCAATGCTCTCGCATCGATCTCATCCCAATATTCATCTGTTATGGTCGCAGTTTGCTTTGTTTTTCCCAAAAGCGTCTTCATCATGCCTTTTTGCATGAGCAGATCGTCCATCTTAACCTTCCAGATCTCGAAATTGTTCTTTCCATTGAACTTCTCACAATTAGCAGAGGAAAAAATTCCAAAAAACCATTGCTTATAATAACCAATCCCTTTAAAATGTGGAAGAATAATGGTATAAACTCCAAAAGGTTTAATAAAAAGTTTAATAAATTTTCTTTTACTAACCTCACCTTTTATTAAAAAATATTCACCCTTTGAGATAATTAAAATTCACTTTTTCATTCCGAGATAATTAAAATTCACTTTTTCATTCCGAGATAATTAAAATTCACTTTTTAATTCCTCCACCTTTTGCATACAATATTTAATATAATATGCATACAATACAAGATTCACCTTTTTAAGCATCTTCCACCCTTTTGTTTTATAAAGAACTTCATACCTTAAATTTTTTCACTCCATAAAAAACATACCTTTACTTTTTCACTCCATAAAAAAACATGCAAGTGTTTCCTTGAAGGGATATTAATACTCTCCACAAACAAATAATAATAATAATAATAATTTATTTTTTAAGGTCACGGCCAAGCCAACACACCAAATTGGTATATGAGACCCCCTTGTTTGTGGGACAAGGGACCCCCCTCCGCCCAGCGATTTGACTGGTAAAGTCTACGAAGGTATACATACCCTAGCCCCCTCTGGACTTGAACCTGTGACCTCTTAAGAGGAAACACATGTTCTTAACCATTAGGGGCGTTGTTTTGGAAATTCGTGAATTTCGTAAGTCTACTACTTATAAACGCTCCCCTCCAGTACGATGCAAAAAATAAGCGCTCCTCCTATCAAGTGACCCACGCGGATCTTCCACGCTCCTCCTCCACAGTTTGGCACTGTTGCATGCTCCTCCTTTGATGGCCTCACGAATCACCAAACACACCTTTGATACCACTTGTTAGCTTTCAGTCATCATTAACGAATTAATATGCAATAGATTAATACATAAATCAATTTAAACATTTGACACGAGGATTTACGTGGTTCACCCAAGATTTGGGCTACGTTGAAGGCATCAGTTGTCTTTTTATTCAGATCAAGGATATTTACAACAACTTCACTCATACATCTCTCCCTCACTCCGTCAACTTTTACGGGCATACAGGAATTTATATTAATCTACACATGAAACTGATTTATTTAATGCAGTAATATCCAAATCTAACTTAGTCTCATTAGTTACAACAAATACTGAATTATAGGATCTAAAATCCTAATCTTGAGAATTCATTGTCACCGTTTAACAAAATGCTACCAGAACATTAAAAGCACCGCCCTTGTAATGGTGGGAATTCCTAGTCGCTTCTCATGCTAGACATATATAAGATCAGACATATCATTTCCTTGAATGTCCCTGTCCTCTCCCTTATACAGTAAAATATGCACTTGCAATCAAAAGATTCATAGAAAAGAAGACACAATCGACAAATATATAAGTAGAATTTGAATATGGTCTAAAAGAGGTGATCTCAACTAGAAATGTTTAACATAGTATAAGTAGATATGACTGGTGACCTAAATTATACTCGGATGATATCGCCTAGTGCTGCCAGAGACCTAGTCCTTGACTCCTTTGTGTTCTTTTTGTTTCTCTGATGGAACACTACCAATCTCCACAATGTTGTTGATTTAATTTTTCAATTCCAAATACATTTTTTTTTTTATAGAAGATGAAAAAAAAATGTTGTTTAAACCTGTACAGGAAGTGAAGTAAGTCAAAAACTAGAAGTAATAAGTTTGGTGGTGGGCGTTCATAGATATAATGCTACCACCTTACATTTACAACTTACAGTCTCTGGTGAAGGGAAAATTCCTATTTTCAAGAGTATCACCATTTGAGAAGTAAGCCTATGGACATATGTCTTGAATGGAGTAGTTATCACAAAATGGAAGCCAAATCTTTGCAAAACGTGAAGCTTTCAAGAGAGCATAAAATGTAAGTGGGGATTCTCCATCATCAGAAGCATAACATGACAATTTTCCCACATGATAATCTAGAGCCAGAGCGGACAATACTGTGTTTATAAAAATCAGTGGAGGCTCTTTGATAGGATCAACGGTGCATATAAATATATCAATAGGTGGTAAATCTCTCTCAAACATGTCCATTTACGCATATTAATCAATATTCTTTAAACATATCCATGAACACGTTGTACAAAAACATATTTAATTGTGGTTGTAATGGAAAATAGATGAACAAATTATTACGTCTGAGAAAGTCTTTTTGGGAAGACTTTTTGCTCAAGTGGCTACCACCTAAAGGCCTGCTCCAAAATCACAATCCATGGCCTGTAGGTCGAAACCTAGTTCTGCGATAAATATCACAATCCATGGTCAATAATCCTCAGTTGGGATATACATCATGTAATAATATATGAGGCCGATGATTGTAGAAAAGTGAGTGCATGCATAAACTCTGTATATGAAGGATTTCCATTGTAGTATACAGAGGAAAGTCCTTAGGTTCCATCGACAACTTGCTTCGGTTATCAAAGACGAAGTAAGACCGCTTATGGTGTTATCTCCTTTGTTCTCATGTTATCTTATTCAATATTGTGCTTATTCTTATAAATCTCATCACAACAGTGATTAAATTTGAAGGGCTAGTTTTAATTTCAAGTTGAAAGTCATAACCTTTTCACGATGAAAAGTTGAAAAATTGTTATACTTTCTTTCACTAGATACATATTTCAAAACAACTCTTCTAAATAAAATGTTTGGGTTCCAATTATTTAAATTGTTCCAATTTAATGAACAACTAGATAGATAAGTTAAAATTTGAATAAAAAGTAATAATACACATACTTTGTAATCTCAAATATAACTTTTGATTGGTTATATATATATATATATATATATATATAATATTAAAACTTCATAACTAATGAGCCAAGCGTTTTTTTTGGAGGAATTTCAAAGTGTTAAAAATTGACAATATAAAACTTAGACACAATCACAAAATCAAATGTTTTTGTGAATACTAGTATAAGAGAGAATGTGATCTTCCTATCCATGCAATGCATTTGAAATCCCCCTTAACCATGGGTCATGTTCAATCTTTATCCCATTAGAAAATAAGAAATGGGGTCATGTTCAATCTTTATCTCATTAGAAAATAAGAAATTGTAGTTCCTCTTGAGGCCTTTGTTTAAGCATGATAATTTTATCTAAATACCAAAAAAACAATGAGGAGACCCTACTTGCATTATAGGCCTATAGGAACATGACCATATAAGATAATTGTATCTATTGTGTATTACTTAGGTTAAAATGTTTATGATTTGGAGCTTTCCAAGATCCACATGAAACTAAAGGAAATTACTTATCAAGACAACCAAGTATGTTATTTTTATTGAGGATAACAAAGTAAATATAATTGTGGCTAATAAGCAAATGACATTATGGTGAATGTGGGATTCAAGCACATGAAGTATGCAAACCAAATGTAATTACAATTCCCATATTGAGAAGAATCTACAATGGTCATAACACATAACACATGAATTCAAGTGGGGGTTCACAAAGACAAAGTGTGTAAGCTTCTTTGGAAAACTTTCATTAGATGACACATAAAATAGTACATACACCCATATGGCGGTAGGATATTTATTTAGATGTGAACTATGTGATGGATCTAATGCTATGGAAGGGTATATAGTATCACACATTATATAAGATCCAACTAGAATATATATGATTTTAGATTTTAAAAGTCAAATGAAAGTATTGTGTGATGAACCAATGCTCATTAACCAACCAAACATTGAAAATGAAAACTTTGATGAGTTATCTAAAATCTGACCTTTAAACTTTGAAATTTTATGATATTTGTTGTCTTTCATAAATGAAAAATAATTCACTTTTTATTTTGAAAAATATTTTTTAAAATACTTTTGTAAAACTTGTTTGAATCCCTTAAAAAAAAAAAAAAAATCAATTTTCATCCCCGACTCCAAAGGTTGTTCACAGATTTACTTGCATTGAACACATTGTCTCAATTATATGTCTATTATATGTCTGGCTTACATTTCACAAATTTCATCAGTCCACTTGATGCAAGATAAATTTATATTTATTTAATAAAAATATATTAAAAAAGAATTTAAAATGGTTCCGTCACCTTGAAGTCTTCAAAGAATTTATTTCAATGTCCTCCCGGCGTTTCACTTTTCTTCTGGTTCTGCCTTTCTTGTATGGACAGTGCTTTTGAATTTCTTTTAAACGGTTCTGCTTTATAATAAATGGCTATGGACTTCGACTACATTTAAATTTAGTTGTCCTAGCTTATGAAAATGTGTTTGTTGCTCAATTGATTAACAAAAGCAGGGTGCTTTTTCTTTGTACGGATGGTTATGCTAGGCAGTAAGCTGGTTATTGCTCACCTTTATATAAGCATTCAAGCATTTAATGTTTTATAGCAGCCTGTGTTGTATATTGTAACTTTAGTTCCGACTGTTATTAATAAGTATCTACGCATTTAATGTTCTGAAGCAGGTTAGATATTGTTCACTTGAATTGTATACTCTAACTTTGGTTTTGATTGAGACTAATAAGCATCTAGGTATTTAATGTTTTGAAGTAGTCTGAGTTATATGGAAACCAATATGAATCTGAAGTTTGTTAGGCAACATTGAATGCTACTGTAAATATATTATAAATCATCAGATCTGAATTGCTTTCAAATATAACAACAATATGTAATCCACTTACAAAAACATTCAATGCTGAGTAGCAAGCTAAATATTACTCACCTAAGTTGTATACAATAACTTTGATTCTGACTACAACTCATAAACGTCTAAGCATTTAATGTTATGAAGCAAGTTGTATACCGTCACTTTGGATCCGACAGTATACAACCTAACTTTTATAACATTAAATACCCTCTAGCCCAGAGACTTATTGCAGGGAAATCAAATAACAAGGAAATATGCATCGAACGAGAGGGTCAATAATGTAATTTCGTCCGATGTAAACACAGAGAAATAGGCTGAAGCAAAGCGCCAATCACGTAATATGCTGGAATCACATGCATACACTTTGTATTAAGAAATTATGCTTATGTGTGAGACATAAATTCGAAATGGGTCAATGTATACTTCGTAATAAGAAATTATGTTTATGTGTGTGACATAAATTCGAAATGGGTCAATGCAAAATAATAGAAATATACATTAATACTAATAATATATATAATAGGTTATAATATTTCTGAAATATTTTGAAATATTTAGATGTTCAATAAATAAATAAATAAATATATATATATATATGGAAAACATAATTATTAATGAATATTATGTTAATATTAAATTGTGGAACATTGTTAAAAAATTATTAGAAGTATTGAAAAAGAGATTTTAATAATTTAAGATATATACAAAGATTTAATAAAAATAATTATAAATGAAATTGACTCATATTTATTGAGAAGATTTTACTTAATTTTTTTTTAAACTTGAATATAATAAAGAAAGAAACTCTCCTAAAAATAAAAATAAAATGGATTGGATATATATAAGATATCATAAAAGGTGAGAATAAATAAAAAAAATGGATTGGATATATATAAGATATCATGAAAGGTGAGAATAAATAAAAAAATGGATTGGATATATATAAGATGTCCTGAAAGGTGAGAATAAATTTATAAATGTAAAATTTTCATTTCATTGTGTTATTATTTCTTTAATTTTTATAATTTTTATAAGTAGTTTTTTATTTCTTTTCCAAAGAAAACTAGGTCCGAAATTAAAGGAATGTTCTCCATATTTATAAATGTTATAAATGTCATTTTTAGTAAATTAATTGAAATATATTTCTATTGTAAAATTAGCTAAATAATTAAATATTTTACAAAATTCATAATAACTAATTAAATTTATTTAGTAAATTTTTATTATTGTCACAAAAATATGTTTCATTAGTAAATTTAATAAACTTTAAACATTAAATTAATATTTAAAAAAAAATATTATTCAATATATGAGATTCAATTTCGATATAAATTAAATTTAAGGAAATAAATCACTTAAATGAGGAAAAAATATTTTCATAAAATTATATATATTAGAGACCAAAGGATAATCAATAGAAATTTGAGACACTTTGGATCCTCTCTTATAACCATGGAGACTTTCCGTGGAACAAAGGGCTTATACTAGGTAGGACCCTAAGTGAAATTGATGTTGTATTTCTAGTTGAAACTTAGAAGCATGAGGAATCTAAGTTCCCTAACATAGAAGGATTTGTGGTTAGCATGGGACAATAAATCCTCTTGTAGAGGGGTTGGAGGCATAACTCGTTACATAAGAACAAGCATCTCTCGTCACATTCGTCTTCATAAAAAAGACCCTCTCAATCAGTTCATTTGGGTGGAGATTTCTGATATTGATGCTAAAAATATTATATAGAAATTTGTTATTTCACACCTATTAATTCTACCTTTTATACAAAAACGATCTAGATAAAAAATGCCCTTAGAAAATTTTAGAACAAGATATTTAATGTAATATCCTCTCGCTATGAGACTTTAATGCTAGAACTACAACTAATCAAGCTATTATCTTAAGAAACGATTCCAACCGTAATCCTCTTTTTCAGAAGACTTGAATGAGAATTTATATAGTACTAGGCTAATAAATCTTTTCATTTCTCAAGATCTAATAATTTGTAATGGTCTAATGAAGTGGCAAAAATCTATCCAAATGATTTGTATCCATGGGTTGGGAAGTAGTGTTGTGGATTATGTGATTTCATATATCCTTGTTTAGAACCATGATCCTAACTCTGATCATAGAACTTTAACCCTAGCTGTAAACTTTATCTTGCACAAATCCCCCCTTGAAAATAACTTTGATAACCAAAGACACTTGTTTTTTGACAAAAAACAAAATGATCTCTTCTTAAAGGACTTAAACACTAAATTAAATATTTTATCATATACGAACAATATTGAATACATCTATCATAATTTTACAAAAACCCACTCTACCTCCATTAAAAAATTCTCTATTGAAGTGTTGTGTAAAAAGAAGAATAAAATTGCCAACCCTTTGTATGATAATGAGTGTAATCTTGCTAGAAAAAACATTAGGGATGCCTCTAACGAGTCCTTGAAATAAGATAATATTAATAGATATAAATCCCTAATTAAAAGGATAAAATGTGCTACATAAATAAAAAGAAAGAGAGTTTTTTGCACTTTTCTAAGCTAGATCCAAAGAAATTTTGGAGGTAAATTTTAACTTGTAAAACTAAAGAAAATGATATGATCCCCCTAATATAATGAAATTCCTACCTTAAAAATATTTACATGTCCCTTAATGTCCTGAACAACATTTCAAAAGTTTCCGCATAAGTTGAAGTTTCTTCAATAGAAGAAAAAATGTTTGGGGTTAAGAAACTTGCAAGAAGGAAAGCTAGGGACATTGAAGACTACCCAGTTGAAATATTGAAAATTGGAGGCCTATTCTGATCCTTCACATACACAAGTTCTTCAATTTAGCATTTAAGAAGGTCTTCCCTAATCCTTGGACTCAAAGCCTCATTGTACCTATTTTTAAAAGTGTGGATAAAGGAAATCCCTCTAATTATAGAACCATTATGATTAGCCCCATTTTTGCCAAGCTATATGGAAGTATTTGGGAGAAGAAGATAAGCATATGGATAGAAAGCCATAGAAAAAGAGCTAGAGTACATGATGGTTTTAGAGGTTAAATCATTCAATCATGGACCACCATGTCACTATTAATATCATTACAGAGGAGTGGTGCAACAATAAAGCTAATCTTATTTCTTGTTTTGTTGACTTTATGAAATATTTTGACACTTTTCCTAGGAACAACCTTTGGAATAGGTTAGAAGAGATAAAATTTCTCTTCAAGCTACAAGATGATGTTGTAAGATTGTATCATAGCATTGTTGCCAAGTTTAGGAGCATTGAGGGTTGGTCAGAATAAATTAACTGCAATATAGTCCTTTCAAGCAAGGTTGTCCTCTATCCGCTACGTTTTTTGGAATTTACATTGACAAGCTGGAAGCCTGTCTAGAAGTTGTAGGTTATGTTGTACCAACTCTTGCTAGTATAGTCATGATCCTTCTTCTCTATGGTGATTATATTGTTCTTATGGAAAGGAATCCCTATGACCTCAATAAGAAAATTAACATCCTCAAGAACGTCTTCTCTAATATAAGAATGACTGTGAACATTGTCAAAACAAAGGCTATGATAATTAAATCCAATAAGATCACCTATGATACTTTCATATATGAAAAAAATACATTGGATCAAGTACCTTCGCACAAGTATCTTGGAATTTGTATTCATCACAAGCTCAATTGGAACTACAACATTAAGAAAAGGATAAATGGAGGGTGGAAAACTTATTATGGGCTTGAAAATAATCATAAAATAACATAACTTTGGTTATGGGACAAGAAAAATATCCTCTTTGAGACTCTTGTCACTTCTGTTATGTTGTATGGATGTGCATTTTGGGGATATAATATCTATCGAGAGTCTTGGAGAAAGGTAGAATAGATCCAAAATAATTTTATAACTTATAATCTAAAAATTAAAGGAAATACACCCTATCCTATCCTCCCCATAGAAGCGATACTTTCCCCCATTGAGAGAACAACTATGATTATGTACTTAATGTACATGAAAAAGATAAACAACATGGATAACAATAGGTTCCCAAACATTTCTTTACACTCTAGCCAAAATCACCAATGGCTCAAGTAGGGATGGCATAATGATGCCAAGTCTTGGATAAATCATTGGGGAATAAAATAAGAAGTTATTTTTACATAATACCAATGATATTAAAAATATTGTCCAAGATAAATTTAAGGAGAATCTATGGTGCGATAAAGAATTAGAGGATAAAATAAAATTAAGATATTATAAGGAGTTGGTTAACCCTATTATTGAATATCAAAAGTATCTTTCTATTTTGACTAGTGTTAAAAAGAGAATCAATATTGCTAAAACTAAAACTAATTCTCATGAGCTACATAATGAGACTAGGCATTGGAAAATCCCCAAAACACCATGGCATGAAAGAATACGTCACCTTTGTGACACCAATAAGGTTGAAGATGAAAATCAGTTTCCGTTGGAGTGCCCTGCGTATACCCAAATTAGATCTTAGTTTCAACACATCTATCATAATATCGACCTTCCTAACCTTCTAAGTCATCAAAATTATAGTGATCTTGGAATGTTTCTCCTAATGCTTTTTGAACATTTAAATAACATTATAAATAAATCTAAGTAATCTCTTACCTTTCTTAAGGTCCAATAGACCAATTTTGGTCTAAGTGGATGTTAACCACCACCACCACCACCATCATTATCATCATGTGTGTGTGTGTATTTAAACATAAATACATAAATCTATATCCATCTTAACTCCAAATTTAATGAGCACCAAGAATGATCAATTAGGTTTGCACCTTAAGGGGATTTGAGTGTTTTGGACATTTGATAGATATGAGGTTAAGATGGATCTATGTTTAGTTTATTATGGTGATCCCAATAAAAATGAGATAATAATTTTTTTATTATATAAATGCATTTATGTTGTAAAAAAAAAATCAAGTTTTACAAATATGAGGCATATTTGATTTATTGATGAACATGTTTAGGAATACATGTAAAAGAGGAAATATGTAGAAATTTTTCGTTTCATTTTTTTAATATAAAAGTTAGGAGTAACATAATAATGAGGATACTTACCTCACAATTAATTAACCATTTTTCTAATAAAAAGAAAAATCATGACTCCAATGTAGTTACTTACTTCACAATCAATTAACCGTTTTGTTAATAAAAAACAAAATCATGAGTCCTATTTATTACTTCCATTGACATAAGGATCATACTATAAGGTCCATTATACTTGGGTCTTTAGATTCCAAAATATCTTTTAGATGCTTCATTGTCAAGTTCTTTTCTCGTCATTTTTATCCGTTAAATCATTTTTGCTTTGTTTTTCAATATTCATTGCATCATTATCAAGACCCAAGATATAATTATCTTTTGTTGTTGTTTTTTTCAAAATTCATCACATGCCTATAAATATCCAATCTATAACTATCTTCAAAGGGAAAAGGAAAGATTCATCGTGGAGTAAGGTTTTGTAGGGGATGTCCTAAATTTAATTGGCTCACGATCCACTCATAGGTTGCGTTGAGCACACTCATAGTCAAATTGATGAGCAGAGGGGGTCCCTTGTCCCACACACAGAGGGGTCTCATAAACCAATTTGGTGTCTCGCTTGGATGTGACATTAAAATTAGATTATTATTATTATTATATTAGCCACATGTGTTGCATCAAGTTGAACATTTCTTAAATACAAAGACTTAATTTATATCATGTTAACCTTAAAGTAAGATGACTACATAGATGCATTAGATTATTTGAGTTTTATAAATATATAATAACATAGTTATCTTCTTTAATAATACAATTTCAAAATTATTAGTATTTTTTCTAAGATCTTTGTAAGTAAAGATTTTTGTATATTTTAAAAGACAAAATTTAAAAAGGTTGATACACGTGGTTATTATATTGAAGGTGTACACTTATCTTAACTTTGGATATATGTATATGATGTGTGTACACTAGTTTTGTGTCATTACCTTGTTCTATCGAAACTAAAATAGCATCTCAAACCTTATGTGAACTTGGCATAGCTTTGTCTCTACTTCCATTTGTTGAACAAAATTTGTTCATCTATATTTTTCTTCTCTTGGATTCATACAATAATTGATATCAAAAGAAGACATTTTTTGAACTTTTATAAGTTCACTCTGTAGCCCTCAGTATCATCTTCGTCATGCACATTTTGGATCATAAATATGTTTCTGTGTGCCTAATTTATTCAAGATCTTGTCTAAAGGTCCGAAGGAGAGATTATGCAGATTTTTTCTAAGTATCATGTTCTCCTCTCCATTTTCGAATTGTGAAGTAATATAATCACTTATTTCCCTCACCTTCCATCTCCACACTTAACCATTTTTCTCTTTTCACCACTCTTCTCCATATGCTCCACTAGTCTCTACACTTATATGTTTTTGGGACTCTTTCTTCATCTCCTCATTGGGTTCGTGGGTTGGCAGACTCATAAATTCCCTCATCTTCTCAAACTCCCTCACTTGCCAACCTACTATCTACATATTACACTCTCTACCTCCGACGCCTACATTTATCCCCTTCCTCCCTAGCTACTCATTTCCTCATTAGGTTGGTGGGCCTTTATTTTCACCCACTTTCTTATCTCATAAGTCTATTTTAACACTTAGCCATTTTTTCAGTTTCCCAAGTTTGAGCCCTCATCCTTCCCTTTTTCGTAGCATTCACATTGCACTTCAACTTCCATGTTCTACACTTCAACCATCACTTAATGTTTATTCTCATTGTGGATCTCTGGTTCCCAAATGTGCCATTCTTCTGATGATCGTGAGTCCAACCGACCACCCTTCTATACTTAGTTTCTTTGGATCACTCATCCAACCATGGGTTGGCGGGTTCACAAACATTTCATGGTTAACTTCACTCAGCTCCTTTCCCTCACCCCCATGAACTCGCAAACCCTCCAACCCACCTCTCCCTCATCCCCTCTTGTCCCATCTCACATACTTAGCCAAATTCTCAAATCTATTCCAAGGCATGAAAATCGACGAATGAGAATATGACACATGGAAATGAATGAGTTCATGACATGCTGAAACCAACCACATGGTGACATGTGGAAAATGTTAAGTGGTTAAACATGGAAATGACATGGCAGCCAATCAAATGAAGACACATGGTAAGTTGAGAATAATGACACATGGAAACAAACCGTGTGATGATACATGGAGATGATGTGGAAAATTCATGTGATAACATGTGGATGACTCATTTATGACATGGAATGAGGTGGACGATGAAGGGATTCCAAAAAAATATTATTTTATTTGAAAATTTTCCAAGGGTCGAATCCTCCAAGCTCCATAATTTCTTCTCTTCTTGTATTTATTGCAAAGTGTATCAAACAATTAATATTATATATCATGAATAATCTAATATCCCAATGCATGTGGGATAGAATTTTAAACCAACATAAAAAGTAGAATTTTATGAAGGGAAGCACGAAATTCATGCAAGGGCCCACATTTTCCCATCAATTTTGATCGACGATGACTGCATGTTGATCTTGCAGAGGCCATAACTTGAGATCGAGGTGTCAAAATCGTGCCAAATTTATACCGTTGGAAATATATTTTGATTTAGAATATGGTGGTACTGGTTTCAAGTGGTGAAATTTGATACATCTCTTTCATAAATTAAAATATTAGTCAGTTGCATTATTTTTAATGAGCCTGTGTGACAACTCAACTTGACGAACTCATATCTTGAGATACGAGTGACGGATTTGTGCAAACTTTATATCATTGGAAATATAATACGATGAATATCATATCAGAAGTGATTTTCATGGATAAAAAAATTATTATAATTCCCATAAAATTAAAACAAGGTCCTCCTATTTTAAATGGGAAATTAATTAAATTGTGAAAATACAAGTTTATTTAAAAAAAAATATTAAAAATGGAAAGGGACCCATTTTAGATATAATTGCATTAATGAAGAATTAATCAGAAACTAATTAAATAAAAAATTTCAAGAAGAAACTTGTACGAGAATTTCAAGAGAGGAAGAAAACCCTAACTACTCAATTAGTTAGAAAATATCTTCTTAAAAAGAGAAGAGATGATTCATCAAAGGTTCCAATAATAAACATTGTGAGAGGGGTAGGGAAGAATATCAGAGGAAGAATAAGGTACAACCATGGATACACAATCAATCTTCTGATCAAAAGAAATAAATCTCCATCTTCTCCATTATTTCTATTCTTCTACACCACTTCTCATAGATTTATGCTTGAATATCAAAGTTGGGTACAACGGTGAGTTGCTGATTGTTTTTATTGTATTATTATACATAATTTTAATGTATTATCATGGAGTATTTGCAACCACATACATGGTTGTCAAATGTTTTGTAATGAAGAACATTTCTCATCAATAAACTCCACAAAGAATTTCTTCGAGGTTGATCTTGATTGTATCTTATAACTTTGAGTTTTAAGTGTGAGATATTTGAGGTTGACCTATCACTTTCTCTTTTTTTACTAATTGCAGTACTCTATTAAAATTATTTGAGATGATCAAATCATTCTCACCTATTTCTCATGAAGAAGATATGGATGCGTTTATATAATATTAAGAAGGTTGTGTGTGATGTTGATCACAATTTAATTATAATGTTGAAGCCCTCCTTCAATATTTTCTTATTGTAAAAATACTTTTGTTGCACATAAAGATCATATTGGGTTATTGAAGAACCATTTTCATATAAATCCAAGCAATAAATATTTATGGTTTTCTGCCTAGCACTCTCCCTAATCCAAGATATTCAAAGATATAYCTTTTATCCAAAGAGGAGAAACACCTCTCTTAAAATGAAGGGGGACTAATGTCCTCATGAGATTTCCATTTCGGTCTCAATGGATTCAAGTGTCAACATTTTTGGTGACCATACTGGGGAACAATTTATTTTCAGGATATTTGAGGAACTAAAAATCTCCATGGCTCAAAGTTTCAAAAATAATATTCAATAAAATTGTTTCTTATTTTAAGCATGGCTCACCTTTTTTATAATTTCAAAAAGAAACGAGAAACACCAAAGATTCAGGAGAATGAACTCCCTCGCAACTCCATTGGACAAACTCAAAATTAATGATTTCATTCATGTCATAATTCTCTTTTATATTCTTCATCAATCCCATAAATGGTTTCAAGAGATGCATGAAAACGAAAAAATGCCCAAAGAAGAAGGCGACTACATAGAGGCCCTTTAAATCTACCAGAAGAAAATTTTTAATTGCCCAATATTTCTATGGAAAAAATTTCTACATTCATTGGGAATGATTTGGAGGATGCAAAGAATAATTTGTTTATATTCCAATGTGCCTGTGAAATTTTCAATCTCATTAAAGATAATGTTACATTTAGATTATTCTTGCAAACTCTATGTGGGAATTCTCTTGAATGGTATAGTTCATTTCCGCTTGGAACCATTACTAGTTGGGATGTAATAGAAACTTTGTTTATTGAATAATTCATTCCATATGTTTCTTCCTACCCACCCTCTCCCACATGGACACAAAAATATGAAATGAATGATTCAAAAGAAGAATATCATGAAACACTAAAATACTTTTCTGAATCAAATCTTGTTGCTAAGAATGAAGGCAAGAATTCCAAAGACGAAGGAAAGGATATCAACATCTCATATACTCCATATGAGGAAGCAATTAAAGAGTCTCCAAAACAAATTCAAGAATAATTCATCCAAAATAAAGAAAAAATGGTGGAAGAAAACAATTTTCAGAACAAAAAAGATAGCCATTTCATAGAAGAGGATTGCCAAGACATCACCAATGAAACACTAATCTTGAATGTGGAAAAAAAAGAAAAAAAAGAAAATGTTTTCAAGAAATAAATTTATCATTTGATTGAACATAGAAACACTCCGGGGAAGCCAAGAGTACATTATATTGAATATTGGTTCGACATTATTTTTATCCTGCCAACGTAAACAAGTCTTCTACACACATTGCTCGATCCCATTGTGGTACATTTTGGGCATGATCTTGATTTTCATGCTCTTTATTTATTGGTAGCAAACTCAATCGTTTTCTTACTGTTGGAGCCCATTTCACAAGTCAATTGGATGCTCAAATGGATCGATTGGAAATCTTCCTATACCTAACGTTCCCATTTCTTTCAAGTAAGTTAGGGTAGGTAGATCATGTATGTATATATTTTGTTTCTTCGGTTTAGTTTTTCATAATAAGGCAGTCTTTGTATTGAAGTTTGAAGATAAATACATGAAAGAAGAATAAATATAAGAATCAATTTTGAATATGAATCCATATCCCAATGTAGAAGGAAGTTGGTCTTGATATTATGGTGTTAGAGCGAATTCTTGACCAAAATTTGTTCATCTATATTTTTTCTCTCTTGGATTCATAAAATATTTGATATCAAAATAAGACATTTTTTGAACTTTTATAAGTTCATTGTGTAGCCCTTAGTCTCAGCTTCATCATGCACTTTTCAGATCAGAAATATGTTTTCGTATGCCTATGTTATTCAAGATCTGGTCTAAAGGTCCGAAGGAGAGATTATGAAGAATTTTTCTAAGTATCATGTTCTCCTCTCCATTTTCGAATTGTGAAGTAATATCATCACTTATTTCCCTCACCTTCCATATCCACACTTAACCATTTTCTCTTTTCACAACTCTTCTCCATATGCTCCACTAGTCTCTACACTTAGACGTTTTTGGGACTCTTCCTTCATCTCCTCATCGGGTTTGCGGGTTGGAAGACTCATATATTCCCTCATCTTTCCAAACTCCCTCACTTTCCAACATCATATATAAATATTAAACTCTCTACCAACGATGCCTAGATTTATCCCCTCCCCCCTTAACTACTCATCTCCTCATCAGGTTGGTGGGTTCATGGGTTGGCGGGCCTTCATTTCCACCCACTTTTATTTGTCATAAGTTTTTTTTAACACTTAGTCATTTTTTCAGTTTTGCAGGTTCACGGCTTTGAGCCCTCATCCTTCCCTTTTCCATAGCCTTCACATTGCACTTCAACTTTCGCATCCAACAATTCGACCATCACTTAACTTTTATTCTCATTTCGGATCCCCTAATCCCAAATGTCTCATTATTCTAATGCTCACAAGTATGACTGACCACCCTTCTATAATTAGCTTTTTTGGATCACTCATCCAAACACGGGTTGGCGGATTGGTAGATTCAAGAAAATTTCATGGTTAACTTCATTCACCTTCCTTCCCTCACGCCCACGAACCCGCAAACCCTCCAATCTACCTCTCCCTCATACCCTCTTGTCCCATCTCACATACTTAGCCAAATTCTCAAAGCTATTCCAAAGCATGAAAACCAGTGAATGAGAATATGACAAATGGAAATGAATGAGGTCATGACATGTGGAAACCAACCACATAGTGACATGTGGAAAATGTTAAGTGGTTACACATGGCAGTGACATGACAACCAATCAAATGACGACACATGGTAAGATGAGAATCGTGACACATGGTAGAAAACCATGTGATGAAACGTGGAAATGATGTGTGTTGGGTATGTGTTATATTATTTGCATGAGTAGGAGTGTCGCATTTTTGGGAAGTTTTTTGGTACATGGTTTTTTGTCGATGGTTTTCTATTTCCGGATAAGGAATTAGGGTTATTGACTAATCCAAGTCATTGGGTTAGGGTTTTGGATTACGCTGGCTCCTATATTTATATTGTATTGTAAACAATGTATCACTATGAATGAATATAGAATGAGTTTGTTTATCTAGTTTGGGTTTCCAGGGGAAAAATCTATGTAATGTTTGTATTTTCCATTGTATATTTTCTGTTCTTTTACTGATAATCTGTTTGCAATAAATATTGTACAAGGTTAAAATCTAGATTTGGTATCATAGCTTTGTTGACTTCAGGGGGAATCCTTTGTTGTCAAGGGTTTGTCTCGGGATTGTGATAATCCTTGTTACAGTGGGAGATATGTGGTATTGATTTTTCAAGTGAAAAGAAATGACAAGAAATTCAAAAATGGGGATCGAGAAATTTAATGGGAAACGTTTTGAGCTGTGGAAGATTAAGATGGAAGATCTGTTGGTGGGCAGGGATGAGTGGATCGTGGTAGATCCAAGTACTACACCTACAGGAAATTCAACAGATGACTGGAAAAATTTGGATCGGAAGGTGAAGAGCACAATCCGACTGTGTCTCTGAGATTCAGTATTACTGAATGTGTCAGAGGAAGATACAACCAAGGATTTATGGGATAATTTGGGGAAGTTGTATCAGTCTAAGTCCCTAGTAAATAAATTATTCCTGAGAAAGAAGATGTATAATATAAGGATGAGAGATGGAGACTTGGTGGAAGAGCATTTGAATGGTTTCAATATTGTGGTAAGTCAGTTAGTATCTGTTGACATTAAAATTTCAGATGAAGATAAGTGTATCTGTTTACTGTGTTCTTTACCAGGATCATGGGATAGTCTGGTTGTGGCCATAGGTAGTAATACAAATTCCTTGAAGTTTGATGAAGTGGTCACATCCTTGTTGTCGGAGGAGATGAGACATAAGAATGTGGAAGGACAGAGCACAAACACATTATTTGCAAGAGGACGCTCCTAGGAAAAAAATAGATCTAAGTTCTCAAGTGGGAGATCTAATTATAAGGGTAGATCTAAATCTCCCGAAAATTTTGTAAAGGTATGTTGGAGATGTAGAAAATAAGGGCACTATAAGAAGTAGTGTAGATCCAAAGTTGAGAAAAAGAAGGGATTTGAAGAATCTCATTCTACAGAGGAAAAGACATCCAAGGAAGAAAGAGGGGATCTATACTTGGATTCTTCAAGCACACATGCATATCATGAGGCATGATTGGTTGAATCAGGTGCATCCTTTTATATGAATCCCCATAGGGAGTGGTTTTGTGAATATGAAAGGTATGATGGAGGTAATGTTTTATTAGGTGAGGATTCGACAACCATAATCATAGGATGAGGAAACATCAAGTTGAGGCTCATAGATGGAAGGATTATAACATTGCCTGGTGTTCTGCACTTCCTAGGTTTGGCCAAAAATTTGATTTCTATAAGAAAAATGGATGATGTAGGGGTAAAAACAATATTTGAAAAAGAAAACCTGCAGGATGGTTCGAGGAGAAATGGTGTGGTTGAAGGGATTTCGGTTTGGAACTTTGTATAAGCTGCAAGGAAGCACTATTAGTGATGGGTTTAATAGTTCCATTGTTCCCGATATTGGAGTTGAAGAAGAAAGAACTCCTACAGTCTATGGAGAAAAGGTTATGTTGTGGCATCAAAGACTGGGGCATCTTGGAGAGAAGGGTCTTTGACTACTATATGGTAAAGGTACGGTTGAAGGTATGTTTAACTGCTCTCTGGATTTTTATTTCTGTGAACATTGTCTATATGGGAAGCATAATCGGGTAAGATTCCCCTTTGGTGCAACAAGGGAAGAAGGAATTTTACAGCAGTTCACAATGATTTTTTTGGACCTGTGTCAGTCCCATCATTGGGAAAATATGTGTACTATGTCTCATTTATATATGACTTCTCGAGGAATACTTGGATATATTTCCTCAGGAAGAAATCTAAAGTTTTTGACAGGTTTAAAGAGTTTAAGGCTCTTGTTGAGAATCAAATAGATAAAATAATTAAGGTGTTGAGGACAGATACTGGCAGAGAGTTTTGTGGGAATGAATTTGAATAATTCTGTAAGAAGTGAAGTATAGCAAGGAATAAGACTACTCCATATACACCTCAAAAAAATGGAGTTGCAGAAAGGATGAATAGGACACTGATGGAAAAAACAAGGTGCATGCTCAGTGGTGTCAGGTTAGTGCAAGAATTATGAGAAAAGGTAGTGGGTACAACATGTTACATTATCAACAGATCACCCTGATCAACATTGGATGACAAGACTCCACTAGAGGTATGGAATGGTAATGAAGCTTCTCTCACATATCTCAAGKTATTTTGTTGTGATGCATATGTTCAGGTTCCAAAGGACAATATGAGTAAGCTAGATAAGAAGGTTGAAAAGAGTATATTTATTGGATATAAAGATGGTCTCAAAGGTTATAATCTTTGGAACCCAAAAGCTAAAAAGGTAGTGTATAGCCGAGATGTGGTATTTAGACAAATGAATGATGTTGTTAAACATGAAGTCCTACCAAGTAAGGAAGAACCAGAGAAAATAGAGTTTGATTTAAAGGATGATGAATTAGACTCTATAGAAGAACAAGAATCAGAAGAAGAATATCCTCATACTCCAGTATTGAGGAGATCGGTTCGAGAAATAAGGCTACTGAAAAGGTATACTCCATCTTATTTCAGTTTAAATTTTGATTTGTCTATTACTGATGATGATCCTAGAACTGTTAGGGAGGTAGTGAATTCAGAGGATGAAAATCTCTGGAAAAGGGCCATGGATGAAGAAATGGAATACTTGGATAAAAATGAGGCTTGGGATCTAGTGGAGTTGCCAACTAGAAGAAATCCCATTGGTAACAAATGGGTATTTAAAAAGAAGCTAAATGCATAAGGAAAAGTGGAGAAATACAAAACTTGTTTAGTAGCAAAGGGTTATTCCCAGGTTGAGGGAATTGATTTTGGTGAGATTTTTTCTCCTATTGCCAAGTTAACCTCTATAATATTTATGTTATCTGTTGTTGCTGCATTTGATTTTGAAGTAGAAAATATGGATGTGAAGACAACATTCTTACATGGGTATCTAGAAGAAGAAATCTATATGAAGCATCTAGAAGGATTTGTTGTGAAGGGAAAGAAGGAGATGGTATGCAAGCTGAAAAAGTCCCTATATGGTTTAAAAAAATCACCAAGGATGTGGTATAAAAAAATTGATACTTATATGATGGGACTTGGCTTCACAAGAAGCAAAGAGGATCACTGTGTGTATTTTAAATTAATTGGTGATCATTTGATTTATTTGGTTTTGTATGTGGATGACATATAGCTGATAGGAAACAAAAAGGAGATTATCTAGGATGTGAAAACTCAATTATCCTATAAATTTGACATGAAGGATCTTGGTGCTTCAAATTTCATTTTGGGCATGGAAATTAAAAGAGATCGGAAAAAGAGGAAACTCTAGTTAAATCAGAGAAAATATGTCGAGACAATATTGCAGAGGTTTAATATGCAGGAATGTAAACTGGTCAAGGTTCCTATTCTTGTTGGTGTAAATTTATTTTTGGATCAGTGTCCCCAGACACAAGAAGAGGAGGAGGACATATCTTGTGTTCCATATGCGAGTGTAGTTCGTAGTTTGATGTATGCAATGGTCTGTACTAGACCAGACATTGCACATGCAGTGAGAGTTTTGAGAAGGTATATGTAAAAACCAGGGATGGAGGACTGGACAACGGTAAAAAGGGTTTTTAGTTATTTACGTGGCACTAATAGATATGGATTGTTCTACCATGGAAGACCAAGATTTCACAGAGTGTTGGATATACATGGATTTGTATATGTAGAATGGGTTGGAGATTTGGATCATAGGAGATCTAAAAATGAGTATGTGTTTAACCTGTTTGGAGGAGAAATAAGTTGGATGAGCAAAAGACAAGATATAGTGGCACTTTCAACTACAAAATCTGAATACATAGAAGCCACTCATGCAATTAAGGAAGCGGTATGGTTACAAATATTGTGTTCAGGTATTGGGTTGGTACAACAAGCTGTAAGGATAGATTGTTATAGTGAGAATGCAATTTTTCTGGTGAAGAACCTGTCTTATCATTCGAAGAAAAATGTAACATCCACTCTGGTGCACTGAGAAAACTTATTTTTGAGGACACTTGCTCGCAAGTGATTCAGACTATTATGATATTAAAACATTTGTCCTTGATTATGATGCATTATGTTAGATGACATGACGTCTTACTTCTTTGAAATAGGCAGGTGCTATTGACTAAGTTTTACTGAGTGTGCAGGGTTTCTGACCTTTAGGATGCAGAGGCATCGACAGAGCCCCTTGGACTCCGGATTGAGTCAGGGAGTGTGCTATTTGGGTTGATTTATTTACTGTGATATTAAATTGATTTGATGATAGGATGTGGACATGTTCTGACACGTTTGTTGATGATGCAGGCTGACGATATCTTGCCGACCAGACTCACATATGGAGTAAAGGAGACACACACGATTTCTAGAGAGGTTGAGGGAGAGGTGTGGACAGCAGCCCTGCCACAACCTACTAGCACTCTCGCCGTGGCTCGAACTATAGGTTAACGATTACCTAGTTTGAGAGGATCCACGATGCCGTGAGGGCAGGCCACTACATTCGCTCATGATGACTCTAAGGGGCGTGAAATAAGGCAGGGGCCTTATTCCTTAGAACCCTTAGTCTCCCACAAGTTCACCTGGTGGAGTGTTGACTCCAGGGGTTATTGATGTCTACCAATCAGTCAAGTTGGCGAGTGGCACCCTTGGAGCACGTGGTGC
>SNQJ01S0080327.1:0-18335 GCA_010110895.2 Picea sitchensis | reverse complement strand
GACTTAACTCTCCCATAAGCCATCAGATTAATTGCCTTCTGAACGGACGATTTTGATCTAACTGTGATATGATCCAATGGTCAAATCTGAGTCTAGGACCTCCCCATTTTGACCTCCTAATGGCTACAACACTTTGATGTCGGAATCCAATGAAACACCTCTTATTTCGGACCTCGAACATCTGAACGATTGCGATTGTCGATTGTTTAAGATCTATGGTCCCAATTCATTAGTCTTCACTTCCAGTGTGCCAGGTCCTCGTCGAATGACTTGTATGTATCTACCATGTGTCATCTTCGAAATCGTTTATCTATTCAATTTTGAATAGATCTCAACCATTTTTCGGACTATATTTCTCGGAATATTTCTTTCCCTTCGATAACCTTACTCTGATAACCAATAATATATTGCCATGAGTCACTTTTGTAGCTATTGAAGTGGAATACTCTAAATGGAACTCAACCATTGATCGGTGTCACACTCAATCGTTGTTTTGTATCACCCCGAACAAATCTAGAACATCTATTGAAGTCTCTCTTCCATCAATATGGGCCATTGGTTGGACTTATTTTTGTCGGAGTATCCTTTTGACTTCGAATACCCAACTCTAAAATCCTTTTACCATTGTTTTGCACTTCGACTGAAAATTGATGCTGGTTGTTGATCTAGATTATTAACTGTCATGATTACCTATGTATTTCGAGACTTGAGTCAGTCTAAAAGAATATTGATCTCGGTCGTCGATACTTCCAATGATCAACAATCACAATTGGATATTCTCTTCTCTACAATTCTAATCCTGGGTATCCAAACTTAAACTCACGAACGAAGTCTTGGTCCCATAAATCGACGATCATGATTACTCCCTCATCTCGATCCAATGCTCATTGTTCATCGATACCTGCAAGGATGTTCAACTTTGTTCTTCGAAGGGTTCGACCCTTGATTCAACTCTAAGTTAATTCGACTGTCACTCACCTTGCACACTCAACTCAACCCAATACATACATGATTAAATAAGAGGATAAATAATTCACTCATTAGGTACACACAAAGGAATACATAGTTTCATTAAATAAATTACTGTACATAAATTACAGTAAAATATTCTCTCTATGATCGATCTCATAGTATGGGCTTCACTACTTTGGGATTGATTTTTAGTAATCAACTTCTCCTCAAAATTGGCATGATTCTCTATTCAATTGGATACTCTTTCGACTAGGCCCGATTGATCTATCATTTGGCCACACCCTCACATGCTTGAAGGCTTACAATATAAAGAGGAAATATGAGCTAACAATTAGTTTCGGATCCTAATCACACTCCATAAAATTTGTAACCTACTCTAGGATCTATAAGATCCACGAAATCCTCAACTATCTCTAAATTTCCACAGACCCTTGAGATCTGATCAATAATACAGATTCAATTACATTCACATAAATTTCAACTCAACAAACTCTATCCTCTAGAATTCTTCTAGAATTGAATAAAACATAGGAATTTTACAATAATTCAAGACCCCCCTAGGTCTAGTCAAACTAGGTTGTTTTGGAGGAAAAAATGCTCATGGATCAGAATCCCAGGGTTAAAATCATTCATGATCTCCTGATCATGAGTCTTCATTTGTTGAATTCCTCCTGGATCCCAAATCTTATGTTGTTGTTTGCCTTCTTTGTTGTCTTGTTGTTTCCTTATTGTTGTTTGCAATCTTCCAGGATCCCATATCTTACTCTGTTGTCTTCCAATTACCCTACTGGTATAATATCTTTCATCCAGCTGCAACTTGTGGTTGGTTGTCTTCTGCATCCCATGGTATCTCCATCTCGATCTCTTCATCATCAGGTTCCACAATTCATCAATCTCAATGTCCAACTCTGCCTTTTGTTGGCTCTGTCCTTCATATGGACTCCGCCTAGTTGTTTCCAACTCCTTGGCCTCTATTCCTTTGATGTTCTTAGGTCCATGGGAAGACTCTTCAAAGTATTCACTATTCTATTGGAGCAAAAATACACCTTCCTTATACAACTCTACATCCTATGGTTGTCTATAATTTGCATACTCAAACAAATAATTAGTTTGAAAAACTAATACATTTTTTTGTTCTCTTCTTGATGCCTCAAATTCTTCTCTCAAATTAGGTATCATTGAATACTTTTGTCTGCAACCACTATGAAGTCTCCTTCAAGATTGGGATCGATTGACAACTCTTCCAACAATATTTGTTCTTCAGTATAATATGTCAACATTATATCTGAATGTTGCTCTTCAATTTGTTCATTCTCTTTGTGGTTGTCTTCATAACCTGCATACACACAACGATGATCAATTTTAACTCTATGAGACTTTTGGGTCTCGTTTGGCATCATATCCTTGTGTTGGCCTAAGAAATTCATAAGACTTTCATCCTCTTCATCTGCTTCTTCATCGGTTTCATTTACAAATTGTGTATAGTCTTCATCAAGATTATTTTCACGAGATGGCAATATCTCATCTTTATTCACAACAAAATCCTGATTTTGTTCTACCTCCATGCCTTCAGGAAGAATATCTTCACCTTCAACAATATTTATGATAGTTTCAGATGACTATCGAGCTTCATCCTTTGCACAACCTATAAACACACAAAAATCATTAATTTTAAAAACATAAGAGCCCATGGTCTCATTTGATGCCTCTGACATCATTTCCACATGTTTCTTTGAAATTTCCTGAAAGCTTATGAGACCCTCAACAAGTCTCTCATAAACATCTCCACCATCATCCTCTCCAAGGAATAATCATTTCTCTAGTTCACACAAGTGAACTTCCTCCTTTGTCACTGACCTTTGTCTAAACTCAACTGCTCTAAATTCCTCTTCCTCCATCCAAGCACTCAACCCGTGCTTCAAGATTTCTCTTAGCTTCCTTGCATATAACTGTTCAATAGACCACTTGAATTTATTCTTGACATTCCAACCCCATCTATGGTTTTCATTGCTTTCCAGTAGTAGATCCATAATTATACTAAGCCTCTTCTTTACCTCAACAAATTCTCTGTCAAATTCTTCTTGACTCATTTTCTTTCTACCAACTACTTTGGCATCCTATTTCCCATGGTTATGGCTTCTCTCTGAACCTCAATCATGACCATTAGTATTCATCTCCATTTCCTCATGAATTTCTCCTAGTCCACTGTGAGTGGCATCAAGCCTTTGTAGCAAGTGTACTATGCCTGCCACTCAATACCTCACCAAGATTCTACCTAATATTTTCATGCTCCCTCTTCCCTTTGTCAAAACTTCAACAACTATAATGGCTGCTATCATATCCTATCTCCCTTGGATGCCACTGCTTGAAATAAAAAAAATTCCATAACCATAGTTAACTCAAACCATAAAATAATTTACTTACAAGACCCATTCTATGATCTTGTCTTTCAAAATTTCCTTAGAGCTTCAACTTTTGCTTCATAATATCCCTATGTTCTATTCTCCAAGAGAAAACCTTCTCATGAACATACCAATCCCGTTATTATGATTCAAAGGTAACCTCATCCAGCTTATGTTCCCAAAGAGCACAATTGCCCTCAAATACAAAAAATGATGACCCCCGACCTATTTGTCCCGAAGGTGCAAAATTATATACTAATTCCATAATAGCTATAGTTCTCGAGCTTCTCTAAAAAACTTGAGTTGTGGCCCCAAAAATATTTTTCAATAGAGTTTTTGAATATCTGTTTCATACCAGACCATTAGTGCTCAAAACTAGGTGCTCCTTCTCTTCGTGATTAAGTGCTATAACCTTTATCTTACATGCGACAAACCATATAACCGTGTACCAAAAATATACTCGCTATCTCTTTTTTCTCATCTGGTGACCGTGCATCATGAACACATTATTAATACTCCCATAAGCTATCAAAATAATCACCTTCGGAACAGATAATTTTGATTTAAATGTGATCTGATCCAACAATCAGATCTGAGTCTTGGACCTCCCCCTTTCGGACTTCTAAGGGCTACAAAACTCCGATGTCAGACTCCAATGAAACACCTCTTCTTTTGGACCCCGAATGTATGAACGATCTCCACCATCATTCGTTTAATATCTATGGTCCCAATTCATTAGTACTCACTTCCACAACGCTAGGTCCTCATCAGATGACTTGTACGTATCTGCCACATTTCGTCTTCAGAACCATTGATCTATTAAATTTTGAATATATCTCAACCATCTATCAGATTATATTTATCAGAGCATTTCTTTCACTCTGATAGCCTTACTCCAATAACTAATACTTTGCTTCTACACATCACTTTCTTAATTATTAATGTGGACTACTCTAAATGGACCTCAACCATTGATCGATGTCGCACTCAATCATTCTTCTGGAATAACCTGAACAAATCTAGACCATCTCTCGAAGTCTCTCTTCCATCAATCTGGGCTATTGGTCAAACTTCTCTTCGTTGGAGTATCCTTTCGACTTTGAATGCCTAAATCCGAAATCACTTTACCATTATTTCAAACTCTGAATGAAGATTGATGTTGGTCATTAATATGGATTAATAACAATCACAATCACCTCTGGATTTCGAGACTTAAGTCAATCTGAAAGATTATTGATCTCGGTCATTGATCCTTCCAGTGATGAATGCTCATGACTATATCTTCTCTTCTTTGTGATTCTAATTCTGACTGTCCAAACTTAAACTTGCAAATGAAGTCCTAGTCCCATAAATCGATGATCATGATTACTCCCTCGTCTTGATCCAATGGTCACTATTCATCGACTCCTGCAAGGTTGTTCAACTTTGTTCTTCGAAGGGTCCGACCCTTGTTTCTACTCCAATTTAATTTGACTATCACTCTCCTTGTGCACTCAACTCAACCTGATACGTACATTATTAAATAAGAGGATAAATACATAAATCAATAGGTGCACACAAAGGAATACACAATTTCATTAAATCAATTGCGGTACATAAATTATAGTAAAAAATTCTCACTCTTCCCAATCTCACAGTCTAGGCATTGCTCCTTTGAGCTTGATTTTTAGTAATAAACCTCTCCTCAACATTGGCCTGAATATCTATTCAATTTTCCACTCTCTCGTCTAGGCCTAATTAATCTATCATTTGGCCACACCCTCACATGCCTGAAGGCTTACAATGTAAACAAGGAATCTGATCTATCAATTATTTTAAGATCATAATCGCACTCCACAGAATATGCAACCTATTCTAGAATCTCTCAGATCCACAAAATCCTCAACTATCTCTAAATTTTCAAAAACCATCGAGATCTGATCAATAAAGAAGATTCAATTACATTCATATAAATTTAAACTCAACAAACTCTATCCCATGGAATTCTTCTAGAATTAAATAAAACATAGGAATTTTACAATAATTCAAGACCCCCCTAGGTCTAGTCAAACTAGGTTGTTTTGGATGAAAAATTCTCATGCATCGATATATATATATATGAAGGTATTAGTTTAACAATTGAACTATCTATCCAAGCCATGTTGTCTATGTGAGGTAATGAGGTTATACAAGGAGGCCATAGTTCCAAATTTTAATTCTTGTTGATTCTCTATGTTTAAAATATTCAATATTAAGATGGATACATGGTGGTTTATAACACTAATAAGACAAAGGTTATGATTATCAAATCCAAGAAAATCAATTACTTATGGAAGAAACATGTAGTATTGGGACTACATTGGTTGGAATAATCGCCATCCTTCTTCTTTACGTTAATGATATTTTTTTTGTGAGTATCCCCTCTGATATTAACAAGAAACTAAGAATTGTCAAAGTTTCTTGTTCTATCTCTAGTATGTCAGTAAATATTGATAAGAAAAAGGTTATGATCATCAAATTCAAAAAATTGAATTACCTTGTTGTAGCCCTTGGCAACACTATAAACACAATTTTTTTTGGAAAGTATAAATGTTTCAATCCTTCCATAAGTTTTTTAATATGATCTTGAAGGAAAGAACCTATACCAAGAAATTGGTTTTGTCATTTTTTTCCCAAAAATGATTCCACATTTTTTTTCCAAAAATGATTTGGAAATTTTCATTTTTTTTTTTTCCAAAAATGATTTGGAAATTTTCATTTTTTTTTTTCCAAAAATGATTCACCATTTCAGGAGGCAATGTGGTCTTAGTTACAATCTAGGCCTTGATATCTTGTTGACTTCCAAAATATGTACAAAACTTGAGACAAAGGTCTCTCACAAATGAATTTTTGGAGGTAGTGTAGTCCTCATCCTAATATCTGTACAAGCTCCAAAATATGATAGGAACAAGATGCATGTTTGGTATCCATTCATTTCAAGGACCAAATGATCCTTGGGGAAGAACTCAATATAGGCTCTGAAAGACATAAGGATAATGATAGATGTACGATGGTAGATCATTTTGGCGGTGATTCAACTAAATGTCTTTCCTACCCACCATGCCACCTATACACCCCTAGCTCCACAATTCCTTTGAAGAACTCATAAGATCAACGTGCTAGCATTTGAGAATGAGACACTTAGCTAAGTATTAAAGTTCAAGAGTTAAAAATTCAATTCCAAATATCTTCCAGCAAACTTATTGCAAAGAAAAGTTAGTTATGGACGGGTCATTCAAATTTTTGACAACACATACTCTCGTTTTGAAGAAAACTGTCAAATGATTTACTTCAAGGAAAAATTTAGGGGCTAAATTTATCCCATGGTATAATTTTCCAAAAAATATTTTCCAATTTCCATTTTTTTTCTAAAATCATTTGCTAAAATTATGTCCCTACGCATTTCTTCACCTTCATCAAGAGTCCAATTAGGATTTTCTGGAGGCTTATTTGGTGTAGAATTTCCCTTTTTGGGTGGCATGTTGGCCAAGTATCACTTTTGAACCTTGATTTTGAGGTGGTTTTGCTAGACAATCTTTCTTATGTTGTATGTCC
This sequence comes from Picea sitchensis, assembly GCA_010110895.2. Taxonomy (NCBI): domain Eukaryota; kingdom Viridiplantae; phylum Streptophyta; class Pinopsida; order Pinales; family Pinaceae; genus Picea; species Picea sitchensis. Next base: position 11,388 of record SNQJ01S0080327.1, on the reverse strand, counting down.
CAAGTTTCGACCCTTATGGGTATGAAACTTTATTTTATTTAGTTCTCTAATATTTCTTATCTGCAATGACATGGGTCTGATCAAAATTGGATGTGCCAAGTGGAATTTATGGTAACTTCCCCACAACTTGCTGATTTTTGGCCTTTCCAGGAGATCTCACTTGTATAACGTGCCCCGCACAAAATGATTGAAATTAAATTCTGAAAAATCATACCAGAAATACTGCAGACTGTCCACTATCCAATGAAGCTAGTCTCACTCAATTTGGATACTCTAGGAAGAAGTTATGATTGTTTTACCTAGAACACCTTCTTGATACTAGTCAGATACCCTATCTTCCACAGGGTGTATCTACAAATGTAAGATGACCCAGAAGCTGAAATTTTTACCACAGATACCCTACTAATTTCTGTGAATATCCTCTAGAGTTCAAGGTCTGAAACGTTACAGAAAAAAAATTATAGCGAAAATTCCACAATGACTCAGTTCAGGATGATTCCATAACCCTATCTTGCATAGGTTGTATCTATGAAAGTATAAGGCCTTAGGAGATGAAATTTTAACCCAACGTACCTTGATTTGTCTACTAAATATCCTCCAAGCCATTCCTTCTGAAACATTGTAGAAACAAGTTATAGAGAAAATTCAAAGGTGTCTCAGATGTAGTAGCGAAACCCCAAGACCTTGAGCTCTGATACCATATGTTAAGAACCAAATATCAATATAGCATAGAAAAACCTCAGAATAATTACTCAACGCCTTGAAAAAGAGATAATTTGAGATAATAAGCCTCTTCGAGGGGGCAACCTCCTTTTACCCCACATAAATGATCAAGTACAAGATGATTCCAAATGAAAATGTCTCCTTGGTATATGTAGGAGACTAGGAGGTATAATTACAACTAATGGAATAAAGCAGACATAAATAAAATAACATTACTATTGTAATATGCCCCAATTAAGGGGTAATGAGCCAATATTAGGGCTTAACAAATTCATTACCAATTAAATACATGAATAGTTATAAATTCTTGTTTCTTTTCTTGCTCAGTCTACTTAATTTTCCTATATCTTAAATAACTCAACATTCCCAAGGTATGAGGTATGATTCCTTTTGTATTTTAACACTATATTTGATTTGTATCTTCATTGGTTTTGGGCTAAGTGTAAATGGAGTCATATGGTTCTATTGGATCATGTTGTCATTGATGCCAAAGGTTTAATTAATTGATGTCAAAGGATTGATATCAAGTGATTGATTGATGCCAAAGGATTGATTGATTGATGATTGATGTCAAATGTAATATGTATTTTCCTTCATGAGAATGGATAGATGTCAAGTGGAATCATAGTCATATGATGTCATTGATGTGATGCATAGATGAAGATGGATCAATGAGTTGTCATTGATACATGATGCAAAGATGAAGATGGATTGATGTGGTTTCATTGGTATATGATGCATTGTTGGATGGATGTAAAGATGAATCATTATTTTCTTATCATGTTTGATAAGGTGTACAAATGGATGAGCTCCAAAGTGGTCCCCTTATGGTGAAATCCCTCACGGGAAGACGCTTTGTGGTTGAGTTATCCTTGAATTATGGTTATGCTTATATGTGGAATAATGAGTTGAAGATCAATAAATTTTTCAGTGGAACTATCCTATATGGATAGTGCTTGTCATGCCATTTCTGGTGGTATGTGAAATGTCACATAACTCCTCATGGTTTGAGAGTTATGGCCTTACGAAGTTGAAGGACCCTCATATGTAGGCTTGAAGCTCCAAAAGGTCAAAGAATTCAAAGATCTTTCAAAGAAGAAATTATTATTTAAATGGTAAAGAAAAGTGAGAAAGTCCAAGAGGAATATTTAAATGGAGAACTTTATAATTATGGAAAGTGGTTAACCCTAAAAATGAGGAAAATAGGTTAAGTGACCTAGAAATAGGTTAAGTGACCTAGAAATGGGTTAAGTGACCTAGAAGTGGGTTAAGTGACCTTGAAGTGGGTTAAGACCTAGAAGATGCTTCTAAGGAAGCTACTTGGAGAGTATAAATAAGAGGCAAGGGTCTCTTGTGTAAAAATATCTTTTGTGCATATTTTGTGCATCTCTTATGTATCTCTTGAGTATGTGTTGAAGATATATTCCAAGAGAGAGGAGATCTGGTGGATCTCATGGATGCATCAAAATTTCGGAAAGTTTGAGATCATGACGAAAAAAGTCTCGGAAGTTCAGAAACCCTAGTTTCTGAGGTATACGTGGGCTGCAGTGAGCCAACGTGCGTACATATGTGGGTTGAATGAGGATAGGGCACATACATTGGATGAAGTCATGAAGATTTTTGGTTGAGTTGATGACAGGCTCTTGAAGACTGAAGTAGGTTTCAGATCTGCATTATATGGGCTCAGATATTCCATAGAAACTCTGGTATGGTTACATTGTTGTCTTGATGAATACTCTTACTTGTTGTGTGGTGAATGCTTAAGGCATTCTTGGTATGGCTATTGTGATGTGGTTTTTGTTGGTTAATGGAGTGAGAAACACTCTTATTATTCAGTGATGATATGATTGCTATAGTATGTTGATTGCTTATACATGATTGAGTAGCATTCATATTGTATTATTAAGGAGCATGAGTAAGTTATTGGAGAGCTTGGATGTGTTGTGACTAGTTATGGGTCAGATTGGACAGTGAGAGACAGAAGAGAACGTGATTGAAGGTTGCAGAGGATCTGAGTGTGTGATGAAAAGAAAACCCTAGTTTCTCAGAAGTAATATGCAGGTTGTAGTACAGACTGGCCACGTACATACGCAAGTTGTATTACTGGTAGGGAGCATACATATGCATGCTACACTACCGACAAGTCGCGTACCTGTTGACATATTGATATATGTTGAGGATTGTTGTCTCCATATCATCAGATCACCTGAAGTAGGATCCTGACCATTGATCACTAGGAGATACGTGTCAGCATATTAGCAACTTTGGGAAATCTATTCAAGAGTTTTCAGTTGATATTTGAGACTCCCGAAGCGCAAAGAGTTGGAGAGCCGAAGAAAATCTCAATCTTCAGATCGTCCGAAGTAGATCTTAGTCGTTAGATCGTTTGAATTAAATATCCAGCGTCGGATTGTCCGAAGTGAATCTGGACCGTCTGATCCAACAGGGACATGGCATGAATTTGTGGACTCTGGATAAAGTCCCAAAGTAATTCATAGCCATCAGATTAAGAAGGGACATGGCGTGAATCTGTGGACTATGGATAAAGTCCAAAACTAATTCATAGACGTCAGATTAAGAAGGGATGTGGCATGAATCTGTGGGCTCCGGAGAAAGTCCCGAAGTAATTCATACCCGTTAGATTAAGAAGGGATGTGGCATGAATCTGTGGACTCAGGGTAAAGTCCCAAAGTAATTCATAGTCGTCATATCTAGAGGAGATGTGGTGTAAATTTGTGAAATCAAGGTAAAGACCCGAAGCAATCCTCGATCATCAGATCCAGAGGACAGGTGGCACAAATCTGTGGACTCTGGGTAAATACCCAAAGTAATCCTTGATCATCATATCAAGTGGACATGCGTCAGTGGATTATAGCCTTCAAATAAAATCCATTGAGAAAAATTGTGAAGTTTGAGATTTGAGATCTCAGAAGTCCGGAGACCCGAAGGAGATCTTGACTGTTGATCGAGAAGAGGGCCACATTACCGTTGATGTAGTTTAAAGGTCAAACACCTGATGTAGAAGTAGGGTCATTGATTTAGGAGGACAGGTGTCCATAGGTTGTCAAATCCGGAAGATTGATGTACAGAGGAAAGCAGGGTTTGAGATTTGAAAAATTTGAAGTCCAAAATCACGAAGGAGATGGCATCCATTGATTTAGGAGGCATAGATTTGGTTTGTGGATTTGAAAAGGGAAGATCTGAACCATCAGTTCAGACAGTACTTTCAATATCGGGAGATCGATGGTCTCATAGCATTGCAGGGATCAGAGGTGAACAAAATTTTAAAAGTTGAGGGTGGGCTGCAAACCAAACCCCGATTTTGGAGAAAGGACACGTGGAGGCTCCAGGAGAATTCCAGGCCGAAAGTAGTTTGGTTTCAAACCGCCTTTGGCCGTGCCCACAATTGTGTATTTGTGTGAGGTCATCGCCCAAGGTCACATCCAAAGAGGGGCCAAGATAAAAGGGGCTAACACCAACTTCGAGACTTTGCTGAAGCGCGAAGGAGAAGGTCACGGGTATCATAAGACCTGCACCATAAGTCGGAAGGGTATGTGTTTGATTAAGAGGTGATACTATCAAGGTCTCTAAGTCTTGTTTGACTTAGAGAATAAGAGAACCTTGATCAGAGGGTTGGGCTGAGTACCAGAATTCCCAAATTAGGAATCGTAGAGGCAAAGGATCTATTCCTGTAAAGAGGACAATTTTTTATTTTTATTTTCGCCCCGTCGTGGGTGTGTTACAAATTGGTATCAGGGCATGGTTACAACACTTGGCCTGGTTGGGCTCATGGATGAGTCACTTAAAAACTCTATTTGGAGTACTTTTAAAAGAGTGACACTCTACCTTACCTCTTTCTTAAAAAGTCTGGTTAAAAATGCTATTAAAGAAAATAATGAAACTTTCTACTCTGTGTGTGCATTAATAAATTGAACTGTGTATTGTTCACGAACTAATAGACTGTTAGATAACAATAAGTGTTTTCGGTCAACACTCGAGCAGACAGTAAATCATGAGAAAAATTCAAAACTAAAGGATGGTGACGTGTCATGAAGTGGGGGATGGCTCCCACAATAGAGACAAAGAATCTGACGAAAGGAGGGCGATGGAAACCCCTCCTGATCTAGCTAAAACTGTAAGGAGCCTCAGGGCCAAATTACAGAGTTGCAAGGATGACAACAAGAGATTGATAAAGGAGAAAGAAAAACAAACAGAAATTAATGTAGTCTTGCTGCAGAGTTTTTTCGTCATACATAGGCAACTACATCATGAACCTGCAACCAGTCATGTGAAATGACGACATAAGAAGAGAAGTCAAAGTCCACCTGAGATCCGAAAACATGACTCCATAAGTGATCACATTGGGAGAAGCACCTTGAAGAAGGCCCAACCTGGAGGCAGGGGACACTCATCGGTAGAGTCCTATGGAAAGGAAGCTGGAAAATCTAAATGATATTCTAGTAGCAGAGCAAGCTCACATTCTCAAAGGAAAGGAAAGAAGTAGAAACGTTCAAAAAATCATGATCCTGAAGAATTCAAGAAAGCCAAACCACCCTCTTTCGATGGAGAGATTAGGAAGGGAGAAGAGGCAGAAGTTTGGCTACTTGGTTTAAATAAGTACTTCAGAGTCCATGACTACTATGAAAACTTGAAGGCTTGAATAAACATCTTTAACCTGAATGGAAAGGCTTCCATTTGGTGAAAAGACCTTAGGAATGTGAAAGGAGTCCATGAGAAGGACTTGTCATGGAAACAGTTTGATAAATACTTCAAGAAGCAGTATCTGTCAGATAAATACATGGATGGGGAAACTCACCATAGATGAATTTGTAACACCTTGTTTCCCCCTATCTATAAATATAACTATATTGTCTAAGGAACTATGGAAAACCTAAAACTGTGATTGTTTGATTTAATGGACCTTTGTACAAAAGGTCGATGAATGTAAATTATGTTATTTTAATAGAAAATGGTTACGTGTTGCATGATTGCTAAAAGAGGGGATGGGCTAAGAGAAAACCATGAATTCTATGAAAGGTGGTGGAGGGGACCCATAATGGTTGTGTTAACCTCCACCGAACCAGTACCATGCTGGAATTAATTTCTCAGATCAGAACAACCCTTTGACCCAAGAATGAATTACAGTCGGGATGGTAGGTGGGAAGACCTCCTCAAGAGTTAATGAGGGGATGGGGAAGACCGCCCATATGTAAGGCTTCCAGACCTGACCACGGACTGGGAATTCAAGCCACACACAACCTTGCTGAGGAAGGCAAGAAAGGAAGTGTGGTGGGCGGAGGAAGACCTGCGGGGAAAAATGCAGAGACAAGAGCGGAAACTCTTGGGTCCGAAAAAGGAATGAAAGAGGAACAGTGAGTTATGATCATAGAGATTGAGACAGGAGAAGGAGAGTAACCTTTGTCCTTATCTATTTCTGTATTGGGAGAAGGAGAGTAACCTTCGTCTTTAACTTTCGTTGAGATGGAAGTAAGATATTGAATCTTAAAGCATCGTGGCTTAAGCTCGGGGTGGGCTAGTGATAAATCCATTGGGAGTGACTGAGCCTATGGTTGGGTGGAAATGAGCACCCCTTTTAGCAGTCACAACACACTCTATGGTTCTGATAAGTGTTTTCTTGCCTTATGCTTTGAATTGTAAATAATGGATGCATGCGAGTATTTACATGCCTATAAAGGGTTCTTTCTATGTATTAAATGATTAAGTTATGAGTGTGTGTTTGTTCCATTGAGAACCTATATTTCTACTTGAATTTCCATACGTCCGAGTTTAATCACTCGAAGGTGCTTTCCCTAGGAATTTACATCACCATTCCAGAGTGGGAGCAAGACTCTGGGCATAACTACCATTTTGGTAAACTCACCAGTTAGTTTTTCTTGATTCAAAGCTTAAAGCTCTGCGAGTTGGGAAGGTGTTCCCTTCATACCAGTAGTCTAGGATACTTTGAACTTGCACTTATTCCCTTAACCAAAAACCCAGCTAAGAGCAGGGATTATAGCCCAGAAGTTATATGAAGATCCACATGACCTGGGTCTAGGAACCTTGGATCTCGAGGCTCTGAGATGTCAAATTGCACAATAGTCAAGTTGAACCCCGCAATTGCTATGAACCGTCGATATATGAATAAAGATCGAGGGTGGGGAATCACTGCAAAGCACGAAGGTGAAAATAGCAGACGTGCTAGTTCGCGGCCCACAATTCACCCTTGTTGTTGATCTCAATGGGATGGAAGATCAATGATCCCGGTTAGACTATAACAGATCGAGCACTTTCCATATTACAGTGGTCAAACTCTCTGGTAAAGAGTATGCATGTTGGGGCCCCGCAATTTCTGTGAACCATCGATTGTCGTTGAACTTCAATCTGAGTTTGATGCAATCCCTCAAACACAAGGAGCGCATGGGATGGAAAAATATTCAAGAAGATCAAGCTCAGAAGAGATAGTGTTTTCAGGAGTGCAGACGAAATCCATGAGACGGGCTCGTAGGAGGAGCAAAGGTTGAATCCTTCGAGCACTTAGAAAACATTCTAAGTCGAAGTAAGTCAGAAGCTCGGGAGGAGGAGAGATAATGGTTGTTGGAACACAACGCCAAGGATTGACAACCATTTTATCTAAGCAAGGTGCATGAACCTTAGCACTTGGCACATGCAGGAGAAGGGAACTTACCAAAGTTCCAAAGTCCCGAAGTAATTTGAGGTCATCCATCACCAAGAGGAAAATATGGACCGCCAGATCTAGAGGGATATGTGGCGATGGATCGCGAACTCTGGAGGAATATGTTCGAGGGTTTTCAGTTGAAATTTGAGATTCCCGAACCTCGAAGACCCAAAGTGAATATGGACTACCAGATCCAGAGGGACACGTGGCGACAGATCGTGGACTCCGGGAAAATCTGTGCGAGAGTTTTCAGTTGAGATCTAAGACTCCCGCAGTCTGGAGATCTAGAGAGTCGAAGTAGATATCAATCGTCATATCACCTGAAGTAGGATCCTGGCCGTTGATCACTAGAAGATACGTTTCAACATATCAGTAGATTCAGGAAATATATTCGAGAGTTTTCAGTTGAGATTTGAGACTCCCAAAGCATGAAGATCCAGAGAGCTGAAGAAAATCTCAATCATCAGATCATCTGAAGTAGATCTCATTCGTCAAATCGTCTAAAGTAAATCTCTAGTGTCGGATCATCCAAAGTGAATTTGGATTGTTTGATCCATAAGGGACGTGGCATGAATCTATGGACTCTGGATAAAGTCCCGATGTAATTCATAGCCGTCAGATTAAGAAGGGACGTGGCATGAATTTGTGGACTCTGGATAAAGTCCCAAAGTAATTCATAGCCGTCAGATCAAGAAGGGACGTGGCGTGAATCTTTGGACTCTGGATAAATTCCCGAAGTAATTCATAGCCGTCAGATTAAGAAGGGACATGGAATGAATCTGTGGACTCTAGGTAAAGTCTTGAAGTAATTCATAGTCATCAGATCTAGAGGAGACATGGCGTAAATTTGTGAACTATGGGTAAAGATCCGAAGCAATCATCGATCGTCAGATCCAGAGGACAGGTGGCACAAATATGTGGACTCTGGGTTAGGACCCAAAGTAATCCTTGATCGTTAGATCAAGTGGAAACACGTCAGTGGATTATATCCTTCGGATAAAAGCCATTGGGAAAAAGGGTGAAGTTTGAGATTTGAAATCTCAGAAGTTAGGAGACCCAAAGGAGATCTCAACCATTGATCGAGAAGAGTGCCACATGACTGTTGATATAGGTGAAAGGTCAAACACCCAAATTAGAAGTAGGTCCATTGATTTAGGAGGACATGTGTCCACATATTCTCAACTTCGGAAGATTGATGTACGAAGGAAAGAAGGGTTTTAGATTTGAAAAGTACGAAGTCTGGAATCACGAAGGAGATCACATCCATTGATTTAGGAGGGGCGGATATGAACCGTCAGTTTAGACAGTACCGTCAATATCGGGAGATCTATGATCCTATAGCATTGTGGGGATCATAGGTGCACAACTTTAAAAAGTTAAGGGCGGGCCGCAATCCAAACCCCGGTTTTGGAGAAAAGACACGTGGAGGCTAAAGGAGAATTACGGGTTGAAAAGTAGTTTGGTTTCAAACCGCCTTTGGTTGTGCCCACAATTATGTGTTTGTGTGAGGTCATCGCCCAAGGTCACATCCGAGGAGGGGTGAAGATAAAAGGGGATAATGCCAACTCCGAGACTTCGCCGAAGCGCGAAGGATAAGGTTGCGTGTATCATAAGACCTGCACCAGAAGCCAGAAGGGCCTATGTTTGATTAAGAGGTGAGACTATGAAGGTATCTAAGTCTTGTTTGACTTAGAGAATCAAAGAAACTTGACCAGAGGGTTGGGTTGAGTCCCAGACTTCCCAAATTAGGAATCGTAGAGGGAAAGGAAGCGTTCCTGTAAGGAGGACAATTTTTTTTTCTCCCCATCGTGGGTGTGTTACAGGAGAGATAGTCACATTGATATGATTGATGACTATTGAGGTAGAGCATGCCTTGTCTACATGTAAACATCAATGATTGGTGTTGATGTCAATGTTGATATTTCCATCAATGCCAAAGGGGGATATTGTTGGATCATGTTGTCATTGATGCCAAAGGTTTAATTAATTGATGTCAAAGGATTGATCTCAAGTAATTGATTGATGCCAATGGATTGATTGATTGATGATTCATGTCAAATGTAATATGTATTGTCCTTCATGAGAATGGATAGATGTCAAGTGGAATCATAGTCATATGATGTCATTGATATGATGCGTAGATGAAGATGGATCAATGAGGTGTCATTGATACATGATGCAAAGATGAATATGGATCGATGTGGTTTCATTGGTATATGATGCATTGTTGGATGGATGTAAAGAAGAATCATTATTGTCTTATCATGGTTGATAAGGTGTACAAATGGATGAAATCCAAAGTGGTCCCCTTATGGTGAAATCCCTCACGGGAAGACACTTTGTGGTTGATTTATCCTTGAAGTATGGTTATGCTTATATTTGGAACAATGAGTTGAAGATCAGTAAATTTGTAAGTGGAAATATCCTAGATGGATAGTGCTTGTCTTCCATTTCCGATGGTATGTGAAATGTCACATAACTCCTCATGGTTTTAGATTTATGGCCCAACGGAGTTGGAAGACCCTCATATGTAGGCTTTAACCCCCAAAAGTTCAAAGAAGTCAAATATCTTGCAAAGAAGAAATTATTATTTAAATGGTAAAGAAAAGTGACAAAGTCAAGGAGGAATATTTAAATGGAAAACTTTCTAATTATGAAAAGTGGTTAACCCTAAAAATGAGGAAAATAAGTTAAGTGACCTAGAAATGGGTTAAGTGACCTAGAAGTGGGTTAAGTGACCTCGATTATGCTTCTAAGGAAGCTACTTGGAGAGTATAAATAAGAGGCAAGGGTCTCTTGTGTAAAAATATATTTTGTGCATCTTTTGTGCATCTCTTATGTATCTCTTGAGCATGTGTTGAAGATCTATTTTGAGAGAGAGGAGATCTAGAGGATCTCATGGACGCATCAAAGTTTCGAAAAGTCTGAGATCATGATGGTAAAAGTCTCGAAAGTTCAAAAACCCTAGTTTCTGAGGTATATGCTGGCTGTGGTGAGCCAGGGAGCGTACATATGCGGGCTGAATGAGGACAGGGTGCGTACAGTGGATGAAGTCATGAAGACTTGTGGTTGATCTGATGACAGGCTCTTGAATACTGAAGCAGGTTCCAGAGCTACATTCTATGGGCTCATATCTTCCATAGAAAATCTGGTATGGTTACATTGTTTTCTTGATGGATACTCTTGCTTGTTGTGTGGTGAATGCTTATGGAATTCTTGGTATGGTTGTTGTGATGTGGTTTGTGTTGGTTAATGGAGTGAGAAACACTCTTATGATTCAATGATGATATGCTTGCTATAGTATGCTGATTGCTTATACTATTAAATTTCACAGCATCAACAGTCATTCTTCAATGAGAGGCCATATGGGCCACCCTGAGGCTAGCCAGGGAGATTTGGAGAATCAACTAGTCTTGTGAGGTATTGAAAAAATCCATGGGGAATGTACAACCTCTATGAGTCAAAACAAAAGTCAGGATAGACAAGATGTTATGTGAGTCTAATGAAAAAGTCAGAGGGAACATACAACCTCTGTGAGCAGAGACAGTCTAGTGCAAAAGTCAAGGGGAACATACAACCTCTGTGAGCATATTCAGACTAGTGCAAAAGTTAGTGGGGACGTACAACCTCTGTGAGACTAGTCAAGACTTGTGAGCCATGAGAAAAAGTTAAGGCACCTAGAAAAATTTAGGTTGAATATAAATTCCTATGAGCTAGAAACAAACAATATTCCTAATATTGCAAATGATATAAATGTATTGATCTAGTGCATTGGCATGTGTAACATTATCCACCATGAAGAGAATTTCGAATTACCTTGTCAAGAGTCGAGTTGTAACTGAAATCTCAAGTCTAGTTCTATTTTCGAACTAAAGTGTAATGTTGAGTTGTAACTTAAGTCTCAAGTCTAGTTCTATTTTTGAACTAAAGTGTAATGCTGAGTTGTAACTGAAGTCTCAAGTCTAGTTCTATTTTCGAACTAAAGTGTA
>SNQJ01S0080326.1:19085-35706 GCA_010110895.2 Picea sitchensis | reverse complement strand
GAGATACAACAAGCTCCCCACTAGTTGTCTGTACAGTGTGTTGTCAACCAGTGGAGTCTCCCCGCCATCCTCAAGTTTGACTCCTGATAGGAAAGGAGTCAGAGCAGACTTGCAGTCTGTCATGTGAAATCTCTCAAGGAGATATCGTGCATACTTGGCTTGAGACAGTTTGATGGCTGATGCATCCTGATTGATCTCAAGTCCAAGGAAGAAGTGTAGTGGACCCATGTCCGTCATAAAAAACCTGTCATGAAGAATCCTCTTGACTGCAGCTATCGCTGAAGTCGAGCAACCGGTGATAAACAAATCATCGACATATAGAACTAAAAGTAGAAGTGAATCAAATGTCCTCAACATGTATACATTTGGGTCTGATTTACAATGTACAAAGTTCTGTGACAACAGGTAGGAGTCCATCTTGGCATACCATGCCCTCGGAACCTGCTTGAGGCCATAACGTGACTTCTTCAGTTGACAAAACAAAGATGAGTCCTGCATAAATCCTTGGGGTTGCTCCATGCAGACCTCCTTTGAGAGATCATCGTGAAGAAATTCATTCTTCACGTCCATCTGATTGACTTCCCATCCCTTGGATGCCGTAATGGCAAGGGCCAATCGAATGGAATCCATCTTCGCTACTGGAGCGAAGGTCTCATCATAGTCAATACCACGAACCTGCTAAAAGCCTTTTGTGACAAGCCTGGCTTTGTATCTGCTGAAATGTCCATCTGTTGCGCTCTTGGTCCTGTAGACCCATCTGCATCTGACAAGTTTCCTCCTAGAAGGAAGGGGAACCAGATCCCAAGTCTGGTTCTCAAGGAGGGAGTTGTACTCCTCCTGCATGGAGGATTCCCAAAAGGGATTTCCAGTAGCCTCGCCATAAGACTATGGATCTGAAGACTGAACCAAGAAATGATGCCTGGAAGGAAATGGTTCAGTGGTAGTGAGTGTAATATGAGGCTCCTTGAAATCATATCGAGTCCTCCTAGTATCGGTTGGATCACCAACGAGATCCCCTGCATCCTGAAGAGTAGTCTATGCCCACTTGGGCCTCTGCTCTGGCTCTGCAACTGCATCTGGATGCTCTGAATCTACATCAGACTGTACTGACTCTGAATCTGAATCATTTGATTCCTTTGAATATGAAGTCTCGTCTGAAGAAGATTCAGCATGTGCATTCTCATCATCTCAGATAGGTGGAAGAGTGAAGGTGCCTGCATGCGACTGTTGAGGTACATGCAAGACACTTTCCTCGAATTGGACACTATGCTCAATGATGAGTCAGTCTGAGGAAATATCAATAAGTCGATATCCCTTCACACCGTCGGGGTATCCAACAAAAATACACTCAGTGCTCTGTATATCAAGTGCCTTCTCTGTAGATCAAGTGCCTTCCTCTTTTCAGAGGGAATCTGGGCCCATGCATGTGAACCAAAAATGCGAAAGTGGGCCACTTTCGGTTTGAGGCCGCTCCAAGCCTTGTAGGGGGTCTTATCCTTGACATATCTATGAGGAGATCTATTTTGGATGTATGTTGCACAGTTAGGTGCTTCGTCCCATAGTCTCTTTGTTAGTGACTTTGCATGCAACATGCAAGATGCCATCTCCTTTAGAGATCTGTTTTTCCGCTCAACAACTCCGTTTTGGTATGGAGTGTAGGGAACTGTATGTTGCAACTGAATCCNATGAATCTCATGATTCACATACTCTCCCCCGTTATCAGTTAGGAGGAATTTGATCTTTTTTTTGGACTATGTCTCAACCAAAGCTCTGAAATATTTGAGGTGTTGAAAGACCTCGGATTTTTGCCTGAGAAAGTAGATCCAAGTAAAACGTGAGAAATCATAAAAAAAAATGAGAACAAACCTCACTTTGTTGATCGATGGATGTGGAAAAGGACCCATGAGGTCACTGTGGATCATATCTAAAGGTGCGGAAGCTCACTGAGACTTTCCTTTGTCTGATTTCTCTTGAGGGTATTTTCCAAGAACAAATCCCTCACATACTCCCTTGGAGAAATGGATGTTTAGTAGACCATCAACTAATATGTGCTTGCTAAGTTGTTGCATGTATCTGAAATTCAAATGTCCAAACCTTTTGTGTCATATCCTACTACGTTCATTAGCATGAGTAAGCAGTAAAGCAGAATCAGGTTCAATGAATTCAGAAAATGTATACAATCTAGACTGATGATTTACCTCACCGGTAGAAACCTTGGAGTCGGTTTGCATGTCGTAGATGTCCACGACATTTGGTGTGAATACGACTTTCTTTCCGGTGCCAGAATTCATCATTTGATACACAAAGAGAAGGTTGACAGAAAGCTTAGGAACATGCAACACATTCTCAAAGCTTCCATTGGTGCATTCAATCCTTCCTTTGCCGGTGACTTCAACAAAAGAGTTGTCCCCGATCAGAATAGGAGGACCTTTGCATGCTTATAAATAAGAATAGAATGCTTCTGAGGCAGCCATGTGATGTGATGCTCTTGAATCTATGATCCAAGCATCGCGAGAGGAGTTGATTGCAATCAATGCATGGCTAGAATTGACTTTCTTGGAATTCATATCTTCTAGCTTCTTCTTCTTTGCACCCTCGGGGATGCGATCTCCAAGGTTGTTTTGATGAAGTATTTGAGACATTAGATCTATTTTCTTTTGTATGCATGCAAATTCTGAATGAAATCCTTTCTCTCATTTTCTTCCCTTTTCTCCTTTGGATCCGGAGGCATCGATGAAGGGTTTTGTGTACCCTTCCTTCTTCGTATGTGCATGAGATTTCCGCTTATCTTTATATTTAGATTTCTGATATTTGTGGCTTCCATCATGCACAGTGAGTGCATGCACCCTTGGGCCTTTGATTGCACCCATGTTGATGAGCTTGGTTTGCTCTTGTGTCAAGGATTCGACAAAGTCCTCAAGAGAAGGCATCTTTCAGGTGGATCCAGAGGCGAATCTGATAGTATGGAATGTGGATACGAATACAAAGAATTCAGGTCCAATATTGGAGAGAATGGTGAGAACCATTTGTTTCTCCTCCTTCGATTTATCAACCCCGCAATCTTTGAGTTGCGACAACAAATCCTTGAATTTTGTAAAGAAATCTTAGATATTCTCGAAGATTTTTGGATCCAATGTGAGGAGTTCCACCTCCAAAATGTGTCCCCTCATCTCATCTTGTTTTCCAAAGATCCCTTCCAATATGGTCCAAGCTTCATTGGGAGTCTTACAGGAAGATATATGAAAAAGGAGATCGAGAGAAATAAGACTGCAAATTGTTCTGAGTGCCTCATCCATGCGATTTAAGCACTTGGATTTTTCTATGGCTGATGTCGGTTATATATCTATATTCATGGTTAACCTATACAACCCTCTGGATCGGAGATGTATGGCTATTTTCTCCTTCCATGCAAAATAGTTGTAATGTGTAACAATGAATTCTTTTTGGAATTCCATCTTTTCGTTGTCATCGATCTTTTGTATCTGCAAACAAATTTGGTGTAGATTTTTGTTAGCACTCCGTCAGCTCTGATACCATGTAAATGTGTTGACTTGCATAGAATAGATCTATCTAAACAATGATACACACATTTTCAGAGAGAATTGGAAAAAGAAGAAGAAGGAGAGAAAGAATGGAAATAATTATCATTAACCGTTGTGAATAATGAATAATTTACACATGATACACTCTGTATAACTTAATGAGTTCGAATTGAGGTGAACCAAGTCACCATAGTGGTGGTATAGAGTGATTTGGACACACACCAGAAGTTATGGAAGTGAACTTCCACCTATTCTAGTCTCTCAGGCAGTTACGGGAGTGAACTGCCACCTAGTTGAGTTAACTAGTCAACTAGTCTTCAGTTAACTCACTGAATAGAAAGTAGTGAGGAGTTAACTCACTGAATAGAAAGTAGTGAGGAGTTAACTCAAGGAATCAAGGCTAATGCTCCACTTTGGTGATGATACCAAGGAAAGATCGAATTAGCATGGTGATGATCCCAATGTTGCATGGTCATGATCCCAATGCAACATCTAAACTCAACTCAACTAGTCAAACTGAAGTGTGAACTGAAAGAGAATATTCTCTAGGTGGAATATTCTCTCCTAAAATATAGGAGACTGGATAATGACAAATTATGACTAATAAACCAATAAAATACTTAGGAAAAATAAATCCTAGGTGTGTGTGAAGTAACTCCAACAGAGTATATNCAACTCAACTAGTCAAACTGAAGTGTGAACTGAAAGAGAATATTCTCTAGGTGGAATATTCTCTCCTAAAATATAGGAGACTGGATAATGACTAATTATGACTAATAAACAAATAAAAAACCTTAAGAAAAATAAATCCTAGGTGTGTGTGAAGTAACTTCAATAGTTACTACATGAGTATATAGGTAGGGACTGAAATTTCCAATATTGTTCTAATGATCCTAGTTTTTTTCCGATATCCTAGGTTTTTTCCCACTGGAAAATTTCTCTATTATATTCATATATAATATGTTATCAAATATGAATGGATACAAACCCAACTGAAGAGGCAGCTGATGTAAGAGAAAGAACTTTCTCCTATAGTGGTTTCTCAACCAGTAAAGGGGGAAAATTCTTAAAATAGAAAAATCCAGAGTCAAATAAAAACTGCTAGGAGACTAGAAGTACTAGCATACAAGTATAATTAGATAAACGAAAATCAAAGACTTGAAGCAAATTTCAACTTTCAAAAACAAAAAATTCCTCTGAGGGTGAGAGAAGTTGTTCATAAAAGAGAGTAAGAAAGAGAGGGGGCCCCTCATGTCCATTTATCCATAGATTGTATGATAAGATGCCCACCTTTTTTTGTATACCTACCTTTGATAAATGATCTGCTGATTTGTTATGCTCGTGATAGATGTTTTTGTAGCTAATATTTTTAAAAGAGAGTTGTAGTTTCTAATTTTGTCCTACCAAGCTAAGAGAGAGATAGCTTGTAGGTCGCCCCTATTGCTCAACCACTCGATAATAATTCTGGATTCTCCTAGAATCTCGAGGGCTTCAATGTGAAGTATCGAAGCCAAAAATAACGTGGCCCAAGCGCCCAATAATTCTTCCCTTGTATTGGTTCCTAGGCCACAGTTGAAGGTCCATTTATAGAAAGTGTTTTTCGAGATTCTGATCAACCCTCAAGCTCCAATCTGGGTGCCATTTGTTTGTGTTTCTCCATCAAACCATCCCGTAGGGGTGGCATCTATGTCAGGAGCCTTCTTTGTGTGTTGCGGTCTTGGCTTTCTAAGGTGAAGATCATTCCAAGTTTTATAAATTCCAAGTGTTTTGTATGCAACAGAGCTCAAGGAAGAGGTCCCATTTTCAAATATTGTTTTGTTTTTGTCCAGCCAAATAAACCAACAGACCAAGGATGGAATATGCATGTGTTTGTGTTCCTTATGGGACCAAAGATCAAAATAGTCCGAGAGAGTAGGCTCGTCCAAAAAGGTTTTGAGATTTAATACCGAGGAAATTTTAACCCAGACTTGTCTGGAGAAAGGACACTTGATAAAGAGATGATCTGCAATTTCTGAGTCATTGTGGCATAGATGACAGATATTTGGCCCAATCCAACCCTTCCTTTGAATTAAATCCCAGGTGTTTAGTTTGTATGCAGTCAAAAGCCAGGTAAAAAATTTAATCTTTGGTGGAAGATGTCAGTTCCATATATGTTTTCTCCAGCCATAGATATTTGTGAGCAAGCACGAATCTGTAATAGTTGTATATAAATTATGAACAGTAAAAAATCATGAATGATCACCCCCCGACCATAGAAGTCAATCATCTTAATCGGATAAGTGAATACTAGAATGTGTAAGGGCCTCACAGAAGGTATTCCTGATGGGAGTTTTCTCTGCTTTAAGTTCAAGGGATTTGCTTAAGCACCATCATTCAGGTAAACATTCCGATCTAGAGCAGTCTTTTGATTGGTAAATAAATCAAAGATTTTTGGAGTGTAAGTGTTCCAACAAATGAAGTGGAAAGATGGAGGTGACATCCATGCCAAGTATGTGATCTCTTCCAAGTGAGATGGAGTGACCCGAACTAGGGAGCCAACAAATCCAACGAGTAAGAAAATGTTTTAATTTAGATAAGTTTCTCCAAATGTATGAAGCTGACCTGGTGGTAGCAGTCTCCAAGTGTAGTCAGTGGTTTATAGAGTGGTGACTAAGATATTTGTCCTTTATTATAGAGTGCCAAATTCCAGGCAGAGTCAGCACGTGAAAGAGGGAACTGGTCGTAAGTGCTTGGCTGAAAAGAAATATGTTTTGAATCCAGCAAACTCCTTTTTGTTTTGTTTTTTCCAAATCTTGGCAATTGCAGAGATGTTGTCGAGAGTGATCAGAGAAGCCCGACCAGAGAAAGTTAAAAAATAATTTGTGGAGTTTTGTGAGGACTGCAGTAGGGATGGATGCAAGGGCCATCCAATAAACAGGTTATCCTTCAAGGACATATTTGATAAGAGTGAACTAGCCTCCAAGGGACAGCCATCTCATACACCAGTGGCCAATCATTTTTTCAACTTTGGCAGGTAACCAATTCTAGTCTACCAACTTGTAGGAGTCTGCTTTTAAAAAATAGCCCAGGTATTTGAGACTGGAGGAAAGATGAGATAAAGAATAAGGAAAGATACCTTTGATTTGGTCCAAAGACTGTTGGTGTAGATTTGCAAAATGAAAAGTTGATTTCTCCCAATTGATCGATAGGCCCGTGGCGCTGTAGAAGGTTTTTAAGATCTCATTAATATCCTTCCATTCCTATATAGAATCATTTGTCATGATGAGGAAATCATCAAAAAAAAAAAGTTGTAATAACTTGATGGTCCTGAACACCTTTATTCCAGAGATCTTTCTCTCTGCTTGGCCTGATTTGAGAAGCATGCTCAGGGCTTCCATATCCAAAATGAAGAGCAGAGATGAGAGGGGGCATCCTTGTTGCAGTCCTCTGCCAATGAGAAAGAAATAAGAGGATTCATCATTGACCAAGATGGTTATGTTTTCACTGACCACACATCTCATGATCCACTTGATCAATGAGTGGCTGAAACCTGTCTGATTTAGGATCAATCTGAGAAAGTCCTAGTCAATGCAGCCAAAGGCCTTCTTAAGATCAAATTTGAGGATAAGCGCCTTTGAATTTTTTGATTTGATGTTATGTAGGCACTCCTAGGAAGTGCCAATAACATCAAGAATATGGCACCCTTTTAAAAAACCTAGTTTTTCTTTTGAATGGATCTGAGAGAGGATGGGCATTATCTTGGTAGCAATAATTTTTTATATGAGTTTATAGAAAAGGTTGTAGAGAGCGATGGGCCTATAATCGCCAAATGTAGAGGTGGTGGAAGATTTAGGAATAAGATTTAGAAAGGTCGAGTTTATGGCACCATCCACCTTTCCATTAAGTCTAGTATTGTAATGTACCTCAAATTCACCATAATTTTTTATTTTTTTCCTTATGTTACCATTAATCTCCAAATTTATATATATTCAATACCAAAATGAAATAGTCTTTATTCCTATTCGCAACATGGTGCAAATACAATTCTTACTAACCCATCATTAAGGGTTTAGGACTTAAGGTTACTAGGATTATTTCACATGTTTAATTATGATATACTTGTTATAAGCTATAGTCGCACTCTGCTTACTATATACTACAGTCACACTTTGAAAGGTGTCTTTTAGTTTGTTTAACACGACTATGAACCTTATACAAATTTGCCCTGCTATAAAAAAATGTACATATAGAATACTTCATTCAATACTTAGGTTCTGCATCCATTTCGAGAAGATCCCATCACATACCAACTCATTCATTGCGTGCATAATATAACGATTAAGGGACTGGGCTAGACCACTCCAGCTCTGTGTACGTGAGGTGTTCCTGTTCGCGCATGGTTATTCACATGGGATTGGAAATAGATGTTTAGGGTTTTACAATGGCACACATTGCTATTCCTAACCGAAAACGGTGTTGGTGTAACTAGGTTGGCAATTCCTAGAATTAAACCCATGTCTTAACTGGCTATCATCCTTACTAAATAATGGCATTAAGGAAATGTAGAAGTAAATGTCAGGTATTAAATGAGTTATGACTGCTACATTTAAATTTTTTGGTAATGCCCCTGCCTCGGCCTTCTACTCGACGTACGTGCCCAAAGGATCCTTGACACCTTTCCCTAGCCACATGGTCTGGGTACTTTGCACCATCGCTTTCATTACTTCCGAGACAGGTCCTCCCGTAGCTAATCTATTAAAGTTTCTTGGTTCATGAAACTTAGAGGTAACCACTATTGATAGGGTTCCTATTACCTCTCTTTTCTTTTGTGTAAGGCCCAAGCAACTCTAGAAATTTTTCTGTTGTGAGCGAAGAGGATCGCCATCTACTTCTCCCGTATACCAGGTAAGCCTATTCACACCCACCATCCACATCTGCGTACTAAAGGTTGATTTGGTGACTACTGACTGAGAGCCTTAGTTGAGTCTTTGATTGTTCTTGATATTATTTGAGATTTGGAATAGTATTACCCAGACTCAGACTGAGTTTTTTTTTACCAAGCTTCAGACGGTTTAATTAAAGTGTAGTTCCCTGTGGAAAAGTCCTTGTTATTCTTGAATTTTTCTCTGCTTCGACTACTAGTTAACATGACTGGCTTAATGAAATTTTGCATTAGCATGGGTAATTTTAGAACGAATAAGGCCTTCATTTCGAGCATTCCTCCTGTATGAGGCAAGAATAATATATAGGTGATAAATACCTTTTAATCGGGGTTTTCTCATTCGTTCTCCGGGAGAAAAGCTTCAAATATTTTGTCACCATATGGTAACTCTGAACTTTTCCTACCCCACATTCGTCCACTTGAAAAATGGAACTAGGTTTTCTTCGTAACCCATTACTCGATAGGTCTAGTCACGACTCCCAGTGAGTTTGGTGTCGATACTAATTTTATTTTCTAGACCCTCTACTATTCTTAGCGTTTACAAATACGTGCATCTATGTAAAAAGGAACTTGTATTCAACTAGGCTTTGATAAGGAAGAAAAAATGCAGTCATCTGTGTATCACGTATTATAGTCTACGATTACATTGAGGCATTTGTTTTTCCCTTTTTCTTTTCTTTCCATCATATTGTTGCTATTTGTGGCGTATTTTCAAGAAAGTGAAGTTTTGTGTAAAATCGAGAAAATGTTTCCTTCCGCCTAATGATATTCGAACAGTATACCTTTTTTTTTTTATGTTAATAACGTTGCATGATGTATTGCGACCTCTCAGGGTCTGGTTATGTATATCTCTGTGTTGTTTTCACTTATTTCGTTTTATTGAGTGTAAGAATTTCACTATCATATCTAATGATGGGGCCTTGTTTGTATGCGAGGGCACCCATAAGAAATTTATCGACCCACTTTCCCCTTTCAGTTACCGGACGGGGCTTCGATAATGCTTGGGAAAGGAAGAGCGATCTATGTCCTTTAAGTTAAGAAAATACTTTATGGAAAATCTTATTTCCCTTTCTTTCCGTTGTTCGTTCTGCCAGCGAGATTCTTGATTTACAATTTTTATGGTTATTAACTTTAATTTCATGTTTCGCTTGTAGGGTCTTCTTCCCTCCAAGATTCCCAAAATTAAGATGACTCTAAATCCAACAAAGGTACTCGGGTTCTAGGATAGGGTTTGGGAGTATTCGTTGATACTAGAAAAATACGATATTTGATCTAGGTTAATAATTCCAGACTTTCATAGTAAGTCAAATGAATATATCTCTGTAATTGGCTTGTTAGAAAATTAAATGGAAGGGGACTCCATCATCATAACACCTGCGACTAGTATTACCTATCGTGGGTGGGTGAACAATGTTTACTACTATTCTGATTTTGGAACTTAAACAGATTCAGTATGATTATGTACATTTCTCTCCTTGAAGGATTCTGCTTCTATGTATCGCATCATAAAAATAAACTTTGATTTGCGAAGCACTTGACCTGATATTTACTTTGGTTATTATTACAATTCAGACCTGATATATATACTTTTATTATTACTACAGTCCAGAATATGAAATATTTACTCGCTTTTCCACATGTTCTCTATAAGAATGGACCGACAACATGAGTCATTTGATTTTCTTTAAAGTAGAAGAGAAGATAGATACAATCATTATTTGTTAATAGGATTACGAAATCTCGATTCTAGCGTCTTATATAATATATGAAAAGGGCTTCTAGATTCTCTAAATTTTAGATTTGCCAAACTTTACACATCTGGCATTTCGTTTTCATGTTGTTGATGCATACTGTTGGTCGGCATATGATTCATATCATACATGGACACACATATATAATATTAACTATTTCTGTTGTAAATAGTCAACTTCAGTTTTGTTGTACAGATTCCCNTATATATATATATATATATATAGCATATATAGGTATATTTTCCTGTACGCATCTTTATGAAAATCCTGTCATACAGGGGGTATTTATTTTGCTTCTGAATTTACTAGTACATGAGTTGAGACTCATAGGTATACTATAACTACCTACAGAAATATAATTATTCATAGATGACGATATACTTGATCCCAATCGCATCATGCACATAATTAGTCTACTCAACATAATTAATTAAAAGTGTGATTTAGCCTACAGGTTATCCTATTACAAGAGTAATGAAATTATGCAGGAATAGTTCTTCCCATTAATACATCCAATGACATTAGTATTTACTCAACACTATGTTCCAGTAGAAATAATCCATTCCTAATTGATGAATAGGAGGTATTTGATCAATCACTAAACACAAAAATGTTCGACTATGTTTCATTCATAGAAATAAATAAAATGCAGATCTATAAGTGATCATAATATTTAACCAAAGACAGAGTAGAATAGCTTATCTGAATCAATTCGCACGAAGACAAAGGGAATAGCCACGTTGATCCCAACCGTAGAATAGGGCAGCCAAATCCCTTGTCCTATTCACCCCCTAGCCTGACCATGAATCCATGAGGTAAAACATGGAATTTCCTCTTCAACAATGTCTTCCTCTATAAGTAATCTTCTCCTTGCCTCACACTCAGCAAGTAGTGTTCATAACAGCAAGTGACCAGAAATATTATTTCCCAGCATACCCTTCCTTGCCTTACACTTAGAAAAGAGTGTTCATAATAGCAAGAGGTAATTCCTTTCCCCAACATACTTGGCAACGTCCTGCCTCCTCACATATGCTATTTAACAACAATGTCTTTGCCTAGGTCTTTCTTTTGCCCCCTTGGGAATTTTCACAGCTTTCTAAATCCCTGATTTTCAGGGGATGCCAATGGCCAAATCTCTAATTTTCCACTTGTAACAATTAACCTAGAGGTAGTTCCAACATGTTCCCCACTCATGGAGTGATGGTCAGTTGATTTTAATATGGCTGTTCCATTTGTCCTCCTGCAATTAATATAAAATATTATGTTTTCATACAAGTGTCATAGTCAAATAGTTAGTTGGGTCAAATAAGATCTCTACCCAATATTCATAATAATTAATTACAATTATTAAATTTGAAATTTAGAATTGCCATAAATGGAATTTTTTTATTTTTTATTTTTCACATTGCCAGAATAGTGCGAGAACTGCGTTTTTAACTTTCATGATGAACTCGGCCTGCTGAAGTTCGTGGTGTGCTTGTCGAAGGTAGCCACAACTTGCTGGGGGGATCACCAACTTTCTTGTGATGATCAGTCTCTTGTTTATACATTTCATAATTTAAATTGTCTTTTATTTCTTTACATGCATGTTTTATGTTTTAATTAGCTAGCTGTGATTTAATTGTTTTATTGTTCTTTTGCAGGTTAGTGTGATGGATTATGTTAGCATGAATTAGTTTTGTAGGCTAGGGATAGATTTGCAAGTCTCTACACTAACCCCATATGCATTTAGATATCAGATTACACTTTTATTTATGATCTTACAGTCAAGTTTAAAACAGGGTTGTTTTTAGAATAAAACAGAGCTCTATTTGGGTTTCATTTGACATGGATCTTTGATGGATGGATAGATTTAATTCTAGTTATTAATCATAGTTTTCTTGTCTTAGTTTTAGATAGATTTCATTTGTTTAGTTGTTGGTTGATTGTCAATTTACTTTTTAATAATCATAATCTAATTTCTGTTTCTAATTCATTTTCTTATCATAGCTTGACTGATTAAAATAGACATAGTATAGTTTTATTTCATGCAATTTCCTTTCATAGATTAAAATGAAATTAAATTCCTTAGTTAGATAATGGTGATCTCATTATGATGTTAATGGTTTATACATGAATATGTAGGGTATTTAACATTACTTTTATCATGGCTAAGTTTTCATTGGATTGTTTACTTCACACCTTTCATTTTTCCATTGAAATTAGTATTGAGATTATACCATTAGAACTGTCATTTGTTGTCAAGTGTCATCGAGATATCATCCGTCAACACCGAAGGCATTAACACAACCACCAACATTATATTTGAGTGTTTCATAGATTAAAGATAGTTTCTTGCTTTCACAGATTAGAAGAGATAGTTTCTTGTTTTCATAAGTTTTTAGTCTTTCTTGCTTTCAATAGAATAGATTTCCTTTCATGTATTTCATTAAGCATTTAAATTTCCTTTCACGCAAGAGAAATAGTTTTTCATTAGGCATTTAGTCCACTTGCCTCTTAGGCTAGGTAGTTGTTCAATGAGAAGTCTTTGCTTACTTGCCTATTTGCTTTAATTGTTTTTGCTTACTTGCTCTTTTGTTTTAGTAGGTTAGTTAGGTGTCTTTGCTTACTTGTCTATTTTATTTAATAGGTTAGATAGGTGCTTTTGCTTACTTTCTTATTTAATTACTTTCATAGGGTAGTTTCTCATCGAATGTAGGTTGGCAAGTTAAAGAAGTTTTCTTTTATCATTTGTTTATTATGCTTAGTAGTTTGCTTTTGCTTATTTTTTTCTTTACATAGAATTTTTTTCATTTGCTTTCTTAGGAACTATCCATCAGTCCGTGGCCCAAAAGTGATTAGGTTACCTAGTTTTCATTTTTCCTAGTAAGGTTTTCTCATTAGATAGGTTTGCTTGAATAGATTAGTCTTAGATAGTTGCTTTCATTAATTAGATTATACTCCTACCATCCTTTTACCTTTGGCATATATTTTGCTACAAATCTAAGTTTACTTACCCCAGGTTGACAATTTAATTGAGGGTATTTTAGTGTCTTTTTTAGTACATATAAATCACCTAACATTTTGGCACCATTTCCGGGGAGTTGTCTTAAGGTAAGAAGTAATTAGGAATTAGATCATCCTTAGACCTTATCATTAGTTTGGGGGCGGGGGAACTTTAAGAACCAAAGAGTTAAAATAGTCTCTGAAGGGACTAACACAGGGAGCACTATAGAACAAGAAATTGAAGAATCAATCATATTAGGATAGGAGGCAAGACCACTCGAGCCTTCCATAGAACCAAATAATACAACCTTTGCTTTTACACCACCACCAGGGGACTCTAATTTTAAAGATATCATAGACCCTAAGTAGGTGAATCTTTTGTTTGGTAGCTCAACCAATGTAATTATCTCTCAAATTGACACAGAAAATTTGGCACCGATAATCTCAACTGGCTCAAGTAGAGTTCCATACATCCAATCAGTAGGAAGACCTTTTCATCAAAGGGAAACCTTGTTCTCTTCAAAGATAAAACTACTTAGGTACTCTCTTTTTGGAAAACAAGCCAATATGGATGATCAAGAGGACCATAACAATGTAAGACACGGAGAGGAAGACGAAACTGGAAACCAAACTGAAACTACCTTCAGGTTTCCGATTTTAGACACCACTCCAAATGTCAACATGAAGAATATTCCTCTCTCAACACTGCCTACCTTTTATGGTAAAAACAATGAAGATCCAGACACATTCCTCTTTGAATTTGACATCTTGTGCATGATCTACAACTATGTGAAAGATGCCCATAAATTAAAACTCTTTCTCGCCACCCTCAAAGACTCTACACTAAGATGGTTCATGGGGTTGGGAGAATCCAGTATTAGGTCTTGGGAATCCATGAAAGACATCTTTCTTTACAAGTACCAAGACTACTGCAAGACCAAAGAGTCTCGCAATGAAATCTTTAAAGTACAACAGTTAGAATACGAGACCCTTGAAGACTATATGGAAAGATTTGGTTATATCTCCGAGAAGTCAAAATACCATGACCTCCCAGAGGATGCAGTTAGGGCTCTTTTCCTTAAGGGAATTTCAGAAGAATATTTAGAGATGCTTAACCTGATGGCATTAGGTGATATCTCTCATAAACCATTTTCTAAAATATGTGACATATGTAAAAACTACTCAAGGAGTAGTTCCAAAAAAGGAAAGAATGTTCGGGACCCTTAAAATAGAAGCTTAAAACTAGTTAGTTCAAGTGGTATTACAAGAGCAGAGATAGGGAACCTTCTAGAAAAATTCAAGAAAAACATACTAAGCACAGTAGGTTCCCAGTTGGACACCCTTAAACTCAAAAAGAAATAGGAGGAGGAGAATGCAGCAATGAGCATATATTTCCCAAGATGCAGAAGGAAGCATTCCTCAAGGAAATTCCCATTAGATAACATTTCAGTTTGTGGCTTCTGAACAAAAGACCACTCAACTGAGAAATGTCCATCCTTGCCTCATTTACTAGCCATCTATAGGAGTGGGGATCTTGGGTATTCTTCTTATGCACCTAGAAGGCCATGACAGCCTACGAATCAACCCACATACCTAGATCTACGGTCTCAAGTTCCACCCTATTATCAACAACAACAGTGGAACTCACTAGGTTGGAAAAATTGGTCTACTCAGTACCAACATCCTTGGATTCAAGGATGGAGATTAGGACACAATCTAGGAAACCCTCGAGCTCCACCTATTCCTATGTCCAACCATCCTTATCCTCAGTTCCCATCAAACACTTCACAACTTCTGCCAGGATTTGTTCCACCACCTTTACCTCCTATCCCACAACAACAACCCCTACAATATCAAAATGCAAGCTCCCAAAAACCGACACTATTACCAGCACATCCAGTTCTGAATCCTAATAATAAGCCCCCTCAACCTCTTAACAATGTTGAGATGTAGGCCTTCCCGATATATGTCATTACTCTTGTTCCATTACAGGAAATTCAACTAAGATCCAGAAAAGTTCTAGATAGGCAAACACCTTCAGTAGTCATCCAGGAAGAAGAAGAAGAAGAAACCACCCAACAACCCACAGATGACTCTAGGTGGGAAGTTGTTATTATCTTGAAGAATCAAGAACTCAAGCTTCCCCAAAATGAAACTTCACAAATTACGAAGGTCCCTCCTTATTCAGACCGACTGGTAATCGAGAAACCTACCACCCGACCAAAATTTGACATTCTTAATGAATTGAAAAATATTTTTGTCAAGATTCCCTTGTTTCAAGCCATTAAAGACATTCCAATCTATAGTAAGGTAGTCAAATAATTGTGTATTAAGAAGTCAGGTAGGAAGCAAAATGACCCTCCTACAGTACATTTGGTAGGAGGACCCTGCGAGTACATATCAGAGTAGACAAATCTAGCAAAGTATGGGAATCCAGGAAACCCCGTAGTGACCATAACCATTAAGGAGGTCTCCATTGGAAACACTCTCATAGACCTAGTGGCAACCATCAATGTTATGACCTCTACTACCTTGGAACAATTACAGTTACAACCTCTTCTTCGGCTTACCCCAACCATTTTGGAATTAGCAGATAAGACTAGGTGTTATCACCGAAATTTCGTCCGCACATGGTGACAAGAACTCCGCATCATCAAAATAGCAATGAAGTCATTCATGGCACTGAATTAATTTCACAGTAGTCCAGAAGGGTAAAAAACTATACAAAGTAACCAAAAATTGAAGGGCGCTTCACAGTAGTTTGGTGCACGTGCACATGCACAGGACAAGAACGTACTCTGCGCGCATGCGCGCACGACATGCGGCTGTCAACGACAAAACCCGCGCACCTGCTAAAACGACGCATTTATGAATTGGCCGGCCTCTCAACCGCTTACAGACCGGCTCCCAATCTGATTTGACTCCCAAATCCGAGCCGAATCCGCAGGGTAGGCGGGTTAATGACCTAAGGAAGCCCTAAAGGGCCCCTTTTCACACTTTGAAGAGGTTACATAATCGCCCAAGGATCTGCTATAAAAATCCGTGAAGATACATTGTTTCGCAAGGAATTTCAGGCATCATTATGCTGCTAAGATCGTTAAGGACTCATTCTTTAATGATAACATATTGGCAACATCGCAGGGAGTTCTTTCACTGTCATACTCATTTCTTCTCATTGTAAGGAAAACAAACTTTGTGAGGGCCTCAAGAGCCTTCCGTTGGGGGAAGAATGAACCACAGTTCTCTTCCTTCATCGTGCTCCGATTTCATCAATTGACCAACTCAAAACCATTGGTGACATATGTCTTTTTTGTTTTTTGGTGTTTGTTGTTTCTTTTCACAGTTTTAATTTGTTTTCAGTTGATATTAGCTTGTAGTTTGTTCTGTATTCTCTAACTTTTCTTTCCACAGCTGTCATGCCC
>SNQJ01S0080325.1:5247-31145 GCA_010110895.2 Picea sitchensis | reverse complement strand
TGTGTGTGTGTGTGAACTGTGTGGTTATGTGCAATGAGGACAATGCAGTTTGTAGGGGGAGGGGAATGTAACATCCCCATTTTCAACCCCAAAAAAGTGATGTATAGTGTAAATGTGATGTATGAGCGAGAGCCAATATGTAAACAATGTAAATTGAAATATAATGAATAAAATGTATTTCCAGCTACTATTACGAGGAAAATCTCTCTATGGCTAGGGTGAACCACATTAGACAGGTATGACTATATAAATTGACTCAATTCCAGCATATGCTATATAAACTAATGTGCAAGAGAGGTAAGAAAGAGGCCTACCTTGTCCAAACGTTTGATGATGTCCACCGTTGAGCACTTTGACCCAAAGCTTTATACCTGCAACAAGTTCTCAACAAACAAGCAGAGCAAGCTTATAGTGATAATATAAAAGGTTAGCACATTAGATAGCATAATCCATGAATAAAGAAAACAAACATGCCCATGGATCATAATACATATATTTGCAAGATATCAATTGGACGAGAAAGGAGTATTTCTATTAATAAATGATCAGCAGAAGTGAAAATATTACAAACTTTCGTGTGGGCACGGTTCAGAACCAAGAAACCGAGTTCCTTCCAACTGGGCCTCCACCACTTAAATCCTCCACCAAAGGCAAGCTCATATAAGTGAGACAAAGAGGTTCTCCATCAATAAGGGAAGATATTAGGGGCTGAACACTGTGTTCAGACTTAAAGGACAAAGGGATGCAAACTCAATATGAAGTGAATAATTTCTCCAGAGTAACTTTGCTCTCAAAGTTGAATTCTCTCTCATTTTCCATAGCTCAGAATTGGCTTCTTTATAGCCTTCAAAATGCAACTGAAGGGCCGAGTCAGAACATTTCCAGTATATGGAAGGCCAAGGATCAGAAATCTCATGTCGTGACATGGAAACCCGACATTTAATTTTGATTTTATGGCACAAATATCGATGTACGCAAGTTGTAGTGGAGCAGCCAGCGTATATGCTTGTTGTATAGCTTGCAAGGTGCATACAAGTGGAAAAATATTTATTTTTGTCTCTGCATTTATCAATCAGGGAAAGTAAGTCTGCATGGGGGAATGGAATAAGGCCCTCTCTGCAAGATTGTATAGGGTGAGGCAAATCTTTCTTTAACAAATGCCCCCTAATGTGTGAGGTCAGAGGAGAATCTGTGATGGTCGAAATACATTATAAATAACCCAGAAGTGGAGTGGTAGAGAACCAACTGGATGAACTCAATTGCTCATTACATTCTGTACTGACTTTGCATACATGGATACCAAAAATACACTACATATCCATGTGAAAATATACCAAACAAGTGTTTGTGGCCATGAATAGGCAAATACAAATGTGGTTACATGCCAAAGATTTTCATAGTCACGAACAAGGCCCAGTAGAACCAGACTCAAAAAAATCAAGTTGAGGATATATGTATA
This sequence comes from Picea sitchensis, assembly GCA_010110895.2. Lineage (NCBI taxonomy): Eukaryota > Viridiplantae > Streptophyta > Pinopsida > Pinales > Pinaceae > Picea > Picea sitchensis. Next base: position 29,686 of record SNQJ01S0080325.1, on the reverse strand, counting down.
CCATGGAGTACAATTTGATCTCCCATGATCACTGAAGTCGTATAGGTATTGTTCCAAATGAAAAGGAAGCAACAGCTCAGGAAAGTTGCGACCACATAGTGATGTCTTCAAGTCTTCTACACAATCTGCCAAAGGTGCAATTCTATGTCATCTGAATAAAAGAGTTGAGGTCAAACACAATGAGACATCGTTTGATTACCGGTCATTGAGGTATACCATTAACAAACGCGAGACAGCCTACCGATAATGAAAGTAGGTATCAAGGCACTGAGTACATTCTTACAAGTGTGAATAAAGGAGTTGGTGTCGAACACGTGAAGAATCCATCGATCATGAGACATTGATGTATTCCCAACTGTCGATATCGAGAGAGCCTACCACTAATGACTGCAAGCATTAAGGTACTCATAAGACTCTAGGCCTCATTTCCATAATAAATGGGCTGATGTCAATGGAAAGAGACCCACTGAAAGGAGAGAATTAAGGCATTTCTCATCAATCAGCACTAGGTACAAAGCAGGAGCTTCATGATTTGGTGGAAATCGAATGAAGAACAAGTTCATGAACCAACGACCTTGTGCATCTTTCGTGTGTGCCAAGTGCAAGTGGTACACAAAAAATACCCTCTGAATAGAATCCAATGATGAAAAATTGTTGACAAAGGTGAGGAAACCACCAATAAGGCTAATGGCATCCAAGACATTTCACGAATCCCAATGTGTGAATAGATGTCTTGTTGTCAAACACAAGGGAAACCACCCAGTTAGTGACCAATGATGAAATTTCGACTGTTGGGTTTAAGGTTACCTACCAATGATGAAAGTAAGGCCAGGGTGCATGATATGACTAAAGTATCATGTGATTCTAAGACAAACTAAGGGTATGTCCGACACGCAAAGTCAAGAGTTATGAGGGCTGAACATTGTGTTCAAACTTAAATGACAAAGGGATGCAGACTCAATATGAAGTGAATAATTTCTCTAGAGTAACTTTTCTCTCAAAGTTGAATTCTCTCTCCTTTTCCATAGCTCGGAATTGGCTTCTTTATAGCCTTCAAAATGAAATTGAAGGGTCGAGTTGGAACGTTCCCAGTATATGGAAGGCCAAGGATCAGAGATCTCCTGTCGTGATATGGAAACCCAACATTTAATTTTGATTTTCTGGCACAAATCCTGATGTACGCAGGTTGTAGTGGAGCATCCAGTGTATATGCTTGTTGTATAGCTTGCAAGGTGCATACAAGTGGAAAAATATTTATTTTTGTCTCTGGATTTATCAATCAGGGAAAGTAAGTCTGGATGGGGGAATGGAATAAGGCCCTCTCTGCAAGATTGCATAGGGTGAGGCAAATCTGTCTTTAACAGCTACAAATGGAAACAGACACAAACTTGGGGGATAAGTATCCACAAGAGAGGGAAGGAGTCCAAGGGGGAGAGTTACCCATATCTATTAAACCAAGACCCATTTTCTATTTTCCTCTAAATTATACTTGCCATGAACCTTCCATTAGTTGTTGAGTGTTCTAGATCCCAATCATTGAATTAATGTAGGAAGGTTGGTGTGAGAGTCACTTTCCATAGTTATTGAGAGCATGGGGGTTGAGTACAATCATCTTGGAGAAGAGTGTAAGTTAAGTAAGTCAGAGAAAGATAGAAAATTTGTATGGGTAGGAGACCCGATTTTGGTATATTCACATGTTTGCATAAAGAGCGGTTTCAAATGGAATTTTTTGGGGGTGGAAAGCAAGAGTATTATGAGCATGAGAGCTTGAAGGAAGTTGTGTGGATATGTTGGCTGCTATTTTAGAACTACAATTTCATGGAGAAGAGGTCGTGTGCCTGGAAGTTTTGAGCTACTCAAAGTTCATCTAAGCCAGTGTTTTGGCTACTGGGAGAATTCTTGTTGCAGCTATAGAATTCTTGAAGTCCCAGCAAATTGATTTCTTATCTATTTTGTGTTGAAATCCCTAGAGGGGAGTGGAAAGGCCTGAGGGATCGTGAGAAATGAAGGGTAATTCCATCCCTTGGGTTGTGCAGGTTGAGGGAAAGTTTGATGGTGGAATGGAATTTACTAATAGTTTGACTACTAAAAGGGGGACATTAGCCAGCCTTAGGTACCTCCATATTTTGTGGATTCATAGCCCCAGCTTGGGGGTGTCTTGTTGTTGAGAACTGGAATAGCAAGGCTATGGTTGGGAGGAACGTTTGTCCTTTTCAACAGGTTGCACATTTCATTAAGATAAGTATTCTTATGTGTTGTGGTTGTCCATGTTAATTGTTGATATAAGTTCTGTGCAATTTACTCAGAGTTATATTTGGTTATTGTTGCTTACTGAAAATAGGAAAATGTATTAATGTCTCGATTTCATGGTTGAATGTTGTTTTATGTAAACAACTATTGTTTTTCATAGTAAGAGTAATTGTATTTTTTTTTATAGAACATGGATAGTCGAGTGAACATGTATTTCATGATGTAAGTTCATTTATGCATTTTATATTGGTATCAGAAATTTTATTGGATCATTTTAGGAGTGATGTGACTCAGTTGGCACTGGGTACATTACAAATGTCTTGTCTCCTTTTACTATAGGCAATTATATCAATATCAACCACTTCCTCTAATGGGTATAGTATGTATTGATCACCCCATGATAATATGTTTTCCATGGTGTTGGGTGTGATAACCTACTCCATTGCAACCTCCTTTCCCTTGTCTATACCTGTCTTGAGAATTACCAAATCTTCCATTGTCAAATTAATAAAACTATTAGAAGGAGGTGAAGTATGCTACTATGTTTGTCGAGATGGTTGTTCTTTAGATTAATCAAGAGGTTATTTCTCTTGTGTGTCATCTATATTTCCTATTCCTATAGGCTCTCCTTGATCTTCCCTAAATCTTCATTTTCCTAATCAAGCCTGTATTGTTTTTCATTTTTCTTGGCTTCTTCTACCAACATAGCTTTTATTCTACTTCATAACTCTGTTTTTCTTGTCTCTTAACTTCTTCTTTTTTATTTTGTTATTCTTCTTTTCTCATCCTCTTTGCTTCATCTTGTAATTTATGTTACAATTCTTTCTTAGCCTTTTCAACTTCAGTCATTAGTCTTTCTTCCTCCTCTTTTTTCTCTTTTCTTCTTCTTCAAAATTATTCTATGGTCTTCTTGTTGTTTAAGTATATCCTCTTTAGCGTTGTTCTTTTCATATTCATCCCTTTTGATCATTTATTTTTTCTTCAACTAACTATTGTTTTATTCTTTTCATATGATCCTCTAAGGACATGCATCAAAACGAAGAAAAATCTTTTGATTTAAGCCTTAATTGAACCTCTTCTCAATAAACAACATTTTCATAAGGCATCTCATGGTCCCACTATTCATGTGCATAGGCCAAGTGATGGAGACCATTGCACTATGTTTGGATACAAGGCCCAAGGGGTCGTGCCTTTTAAATTGACCTTGAGGAAACCTAGATTTCATCATAGCATTGGCTTCTTGCCTTGCTTGCTTTGAATTCAGGAAACCATAATGGTCAAGATGCATATTATATGGGATAGATGTCTTCTTTCTTTCATCTTAAACTAATGATGCATTAAATCGTTGAAGAAGTTCTTGGTAGGATATTTCACCTAATATCATTCAATTTAGGAAGAAAAATGTGGAAGAGTTGTTACACCATAGATCCTTAAATAAGTGTAGCTCTCTTGTATATACCAACTCTCTATTATTTTAATCAAACTCATTGCCTCCTTACTAATCCTAGTGAATTCTTTACAGAATATGAGATTGTGTAATGGTGCAAGAAAGTGATCATGTGACTAGGCATAATTTCTTTTGAACTTATTTTCCCACGTTGCCTAGCAATAGACATGCATAGGTCTCTCTGATATATGCCAGTTCTAGATCAAAATAGGAAAAAGCTTGGTAGCACAAATACTATCCATAATGTAAGAGGCCATTAGAAAGCAAGCACAACCCCAATTTTATCTTTGGCCTTCTGTACATTTTCAGTTATGTTTAAATAATGAGAGAGTATTGTAGCTTAAAAAAACTACTTATGGTTATGATAGTATAAACTAAGGGAACCCATGCATCCTTAAAAAGTACGCAACTTCTCTCTCCATAAATCCTGCAAATGAGAGACATTGCATATATTTAAGGGTCCCTTGGTTTTATCATGGTCTATATTCCATCTGTTTTTCCAAATAACATTTTATCCTCAACCCACCAACTACTTTGGATTCTCTTAATATCATGCTTGGGCCTATGGAATTATTCATCAAACCCTATAATCGTGTATTTCTTAGACTCATTAAGTCTATACTACTTCTCAATATCTGAGGCTTGATAGGAGCCAGTGTATTTCCCTTCATCATTAACAATAGTTATTGTTCCAATGTTTTTGTGAGTTATGATCCATTCAACTTCCTCAGAACATGGAATGATAGGAGTCTTGAGTGAAATAGAGTGTAGGTGGGATCTCCTGATGTTGATAAAAATAAATCATTTGCATTTCTCATATTTGGGTCATTGGCATGAACCACATTAGGGTAATCCTCCTTTGTAATCCTTTTGTATATTTCTCCCAAGTTGGGGAAAGGAATTTATGGATTGATTTGTGCTTTTGTATCTATATAGATAGGTAGTATTGGTTCAACATCAAGTTTGTATAATTGAATAACAGGGAATTGTTCTAGATTAATTTCCACGTCCCTCTAAACATGCTCAGTGGGTTCGATGGGAGGTTTTTTCCCTTTTGGTGACCTCTTTGGTGTTCTATAAAAAAAAAATTGGGATGTATGTTATCTAAAGAATTAAAAATGAGAATGAGATAACAAATCTTCCAAAATGTTGTACATATTCCACAATTTCTAAATCCATTTTGCAATTTTGACAAAAGAGCAATTATGCTTTTTAAACAAAAAATCATGTTCTTTTAGTTTTTATAAACGCATCTAAAGAGATTTCAGTGATTTTACTAAAAAAAAACTTGAAACATGGAGTTTTTCGAGAATTACCTCGTGGATTTGAGTAAAATAATTCTAGACTTGAAAAATCAACTAGTAATAAAAGCTTTACAAATCTGCAAACATTTATGGTGACACAATATGTTTGAGGGCTAACAAAGTGATGTTCCTATTTTTCATCGAGTTTGTATCTGCACTTTAATCCTTATCAAATCTTGTAAAATGAGTGATGCATCGGCATTGTTAAATTCTTAGATTTGAGAGAGTATCAAAAACTACCTCTTAGAAAAATTAAAAACCATAGCATTGCAACTTTTCTCGATAATTATGCAATGTAGAAAGTTGGATGGTATCTCTCATGATTGGAGCACACTCCACCTTTTGCGCCATTAGTCATTCAAAATTTTATTTTCATTCCAATTTGGAAAAGTTCAAAATTGTAGCAAAACACATTGGAGAGTTTTTTGACTTCTCATTAGAGAAATATTTTACTTTGAATAGGAGCAAAGTTTTATTTCATTCCAATGAGCATGCTTATCAGAGAAATTTCAAACTTTTGAATCGATGAACTTTTAAAATTTTATCGGAGAGATAAGTTTCAACTTTCAATCGGAGCACATTTAAACTTTTAATATGATAAAGTTTAAGTTGCACTCTCATGATCAATGGCAACTTTAACTTTTGAAACAAAGCGTGTTGGTGAAAATTTTAAATTTTCTTCATAATGTGATGAGAGTAAGTTTAGCTTTTCATGAATGAAAGTTCGAAGTGACCTTTGATAACAAAGAAAATTTTAGATTTTCATTAGAGTGCAAAGTGAACTTGTTACTCTGATGAGAACTTCAAAGACCTAGTTGATGAACTTTTAACTTAGAATTTTTTGGGGTGTTTTATGGAAAAGAAGTTAGGCAAAATGAAAACTTTTGATTCATGAAACTTCATCAAAAAGTGAATATTGGAATAAGAAGAAAACAAAACTTCAAAAAAAGTATCGAGCAGTATCCAAAATTTATGCAAAATTTTAAGGTGTGTTGAGGTCTCAACAAATGGAGATTCACTGGGCAAATCCATTTTCTCTACATATATACCCTCATGTAGAAACAAATTCAATTTCAAGTGAAGTATGAGTTAGAGGCAAACTTAGAAACAAAAATTATTCATAACTTCTTTTCAAATCAACCTTAGAGTGGTTCTTTACCATATTAAAAATTACTTAGTCATTTAACCAATAAGAATAAGAAGACTTTGATTCAAACACAACTTAAGCTCAAATGGGGAGAATAAATATTGACTAATATTTCACTGTTTGGGGAGATATGTAAGTTACCTTATCATTATGCTAGTGTTGCTCCATTTTCCGTGAGCATCCATAGCCCGGATGGAGTCACCCTAATAGCATATACCTTTCTTTGCTACTAGCAAGTGTCTATAACCCCAGTAAATTAGATTTCCCTTGAATATTTTTATTTTTTTAATGAATTCTTTCAAATATTAATTTCTTGGTACTTCTATCAAACAAAGCATATTGTACAATCAAATATTCTTCTTCAAAGAATATTGGTTCCTATGTTTCCAATTCGGCTACAACCTCCCCGCTTTCTTGAAGTCTTTTATCTTCATCAAGAAATTCTATATCTTCAATGTTGGCATCCAAATCCATGTCCTCAAGAACAACTTTGTCTTTAGGTGTGACCTCTTCTACTTCTTGTTGATCGATTTGCCTTTTTATTTTACTTGTTACAGGAAGTTTGTGAGGTCATTCCAAATTTCCCTTATGAGGGTTTTGATCTCCTCCATCATCAGAATCATTGATTGGAGACTTTTTTTGTTCTTATGTTGTTGACTGAGAATTTTGTTTTTGTGGGTTTCTTCTCTAAGAAACATTAGGAGAATGATTACTCCTTTCATTATTAACTCTTCCCCTTTGTCTATGTTGGTTTGTAGTGTTGATGATAGTCTCGATGTCCTCTGGTTTCTTTTCAACAACACTGCTTGAGGGTCATGGTTGTCACCTTCCTCCTCTCCAAATAAAAATGAATTAGCAAGTGAAAAACTAAAACCAATAGATGTCATATGATCCATAAACAAGTGATTGGGGTTGAACCCTTTGATTTCATCTACAAACTTTAAATTATATTGGTCAAAATGCACTACAAATTCATCAATATTTGAAATACTTCTCAACAAAATTTCCCCAATTCTCCAAGTCAAAGGAATGAATTGCTATTTTATTTTTTCATGAAAGAAGTAAAGCCAAGATCTGTATTGTTTATAAAAGTCCACAAAAAACATATTGTCAAATACATAATACGGGAGATACAATTATTTTTCTCAAGATCTGTAAACTCTAATAACACTATAATGGTCCATGGCTTCAATGCTCTCATTTTTGTCCAGGAAAGTCGCTCCTTCCAAAGATAATCTTGAAATTTCCCGGCCAAAGATAAGTTTCTTAAAGGAACAAACAAATGTGTTATGAACTTCATAAAAATGATATGTATCCTTTTATTTTCATAAGGATGGGTACCACATGTGTACTGAGTCAATTTTACAATTAACTTGTCTTCCAAAATTCAAACCCTTGAAAACATGACAGTGTGTGATAGAAAAGATTAAGTATGAAGACATATAAAATTTCTTATTCTTTTTTATATTTGATAATTGAAAAGATATTTCTCTAGAAATGATTTTTTCCCAGTAAAAAATCACTTTTTCATGAACTGTAAAATTTAAAATGTACAAATCCAGTTGAGGAATAGTGGTTGTAGACTCTTGGCTCTCTAATCTAGGGAAAATCCATGTTATTTCTCGATAAAGGTTTTTTAACAAACTGACCTGGATATTAGATAAGTCTTCTGGAATCTTTGTTGGGTCCTCAAGATATTCCTACAGAAGATCTAGTCCATTATTCCTTTCTTTCATGAAATTCTTGGCTTCATCTTCTTTGAATGTAATTGTTGGCTCTGGGAGTTTCAACATATTCTTAAATTTGATGGTGCTAGAGAAATGGGAGATTCTCCTTGAAGTTGAATTATCCTCCTATCTTTATCGTATTTATCCATGCACCAGGAAACTATTTCTTTGCAGTTGAAAACTTCAAGTACACAACCTGCTAAGGTAATCCCTGATCTCCAAGCTTTGTTCACATGTATTTCCTGTAGTGGTAGTGATAAATAATACTAGTATGATATTGACCACCGGAATCTATGATTCTCCCTCCCAAATGAGTTTGGAGTATCCCTACATAATGTTTCTCTTCTTCTCGTTATTATACTTGATGAAGTTGGTGGACTAATATACAACCACTTTAGAACGTTAATTTCAAAGTAAACCCTTTTACCATAATATAACTTGAAGTCTTCTTTCAAAGGAAATATTGATGTGAATTGGATTTGAATTGATGGAGAATGGCCTTGAGAAGTTTTTCATTAATAACGACCTTTTAATATTTTAATCACTTATTATTTTTCATAAGATTAGAATTAAATGTACTTTGGGGAAAGTGATAATATAAGACACGCATTACCATGGATTAACTAAGGATCATATGTGTCTCAAGAGATGTTATAATGAAAGTAAAACCCACAGGTCCGCAAACCCGCAGTGAAAACTCAAGAAATGACTAAGTATGAGACAGCATCAGTCAGATGTGAGGGGAAAAGAGTTTTAAAGAGATATGACCCATGAACTCGTGCTGAAATTGAAAATTGACTAAGTATTGAGATATTGATAGATAGAAAAAGGCTTGAGAAAATGAATAAGTAACATAAATCGATCGGTCGGACCTATCGTGGTGAAAACAAAGTGAATCGGGTGAGTGACTCATACCCACGACAAACATTTGAAAAATATTCTAAGTATGGCACAAGATGAGGATCACGGAACATGGTGGTGCATTTTGGTAACGGTGGAGCTTCGGACTTGAATGTAAAGAAATGATAAACCCGCGAGAAGCATGAAAATATTATGAGTATTGGTGCAAAATGGATATGGCAGAACATGGCGGTGCATCTTGGAGGTGGCTTAAGTTTGTAACAAGAAAAAAAATAACTTATGAACACGTGATCAAGTGAAAAAATTCTAATTGTTGAAATGTACAAGAGAAAGAATTTAGGAAAGACTTAACACATATATGGGTCAACAAGAGAGAGAGAGAGAACAAATATCGGTTAATAATAATAGTCTACAACAATGAGTTGCTTATTCTTGTATCCTTCCAATACATCAATGAATAGCAAGAATAGTCTATGTAAAATCAATACGTCAATGAATAACAAGAATAGTCTACATCAAATTCAATGTACAATAGAAATCTCCAGCAACAATTTTGGCTAGTGATGGCTTCTTTCATTAAGAAATAAAAGAAGAGACAGTGATGGTTTCTCCTTAGAGTAAAAGTCACTAGTTTCCCAAGAGGAAAAAATCCCCCTTGCAATTTTTTTTCTAGTATTTATATATCTTAGAAAAATAATTTCTTCTTGATCTCCCTAACTAATGGGAAGTTTCAAATTTTTCTTTATGTGGCCACCTCCTTTTAATTGATATTACATAGTATTTAATTTTTTGAGGTCACTCCCTTTTACATTGGTCTTTTGTATAAGGGTATTTATGTTCAATTTAAATATCTCCTTTGCATTTTCAAATATACCCATTCTTTACCATTGGCACTCCCTCTTCTTTTTATCGATGTTTAAATGAAGGGGAGTACAAATATGATCCTCTGATGCTAGGTGTGAACTTTATTGGAGAGTGTCATCTTCATTCATAAATTTGATGATGAACTTTGATCCATTAATGAAAGGTTGTTGTTATGGGTTTCAAATCCTTTTCACTTTTGGCAAATCTCCAGTCTTACATTTCTCATTTTCTCTTTTCCAGTCCAAACCATCTACTTTGCATCTAGCTTATGCCCCACGTATTTTTTATGTTATAGATGTTCGACATCTATGCTTATTTTTCATTAATACCTACAAAATAAGTATTTATTAGGTCCTTTGATGATTCATGTCTTAGGATTTGCAATCTAGTTAAAGAAAAGTATTCACTTGTTTGATGCAATATTACACACGAATTAACCTAATGAGCCTCGTGGCCACGAGCCCTAGAAAAAAAACTAGCTTTAAAAAAAATCATTCGTTATTTGAATATATTTAAAACACTTTATTTAGAGCTAATGTGTAATGTCCCTGGATACTCATTGAGGCACGCTACCACAAAATTTTTGGTCCAATACCATTATGTAAAATACCCAACTACCTGGTTGGGCCACATTACTACAAAATTGACTATTATTCAATTCAAATGCAAAAATATAAATAGCATGAGATACACACTCATGCAAATATCATTAATAATTTAAATCATGAATGCAAATAATTTAAATATGCACAACGATAATTAATGCACACAACATCATTTATATATACAAAATACATAGTAGATGTAACATTCAAACATAGCATTAAAATTGTAAATGACACAGTGATTAAAACACTTATCTTTAAAAAATTATTTACACAACTGGATATAGACAAAGGGCATTCCTCCCAACCATAGGCTCTATTTCACTAATTATCTCTGCAACAAGCCACCCCTGAGTTAGGGTTGTGAGTTGACAAGGACAGATAGGCTCCTATGGGTGTCTACAGTCCACTATAACATCTCCAAAATCACTAAAAACACAATGACACGACTCCTACAACCATTCCAACCACCCAAATCTCTTCCCCATCAGTCTGCACAACCCAAGGGATGATATTTCCTTCTCTACACTAGAGTCCCTCAGACAATATCCATCCCCTCCAGGGCTCCAGCATAGACAGGCCATGAATCTCAACACTAGGGGATCCAGGAAATCTAACTCCAATAGGAGTGCTCACATAGCAAGCTCACTTTCTCTTGGGTAAATTTTCTCAACAGAAAATCCCTCATAAGCATAACAGCCTCAGTCTCAGCATAATTTACAACTTCAACAAGCTGTCTTCAATACCCACTATGGCTCATCACTCTTTCCCAACACTCCGCTTTGGTTTTACTCACTTCTTGCTAACTATAAAAATTTATCTTTTTCCTACTTGAAATTCCTCTGTTTACATGCTTACGTGACTTTTACGTTTCCCCCAAAGGTGATTACACTCAACCCCTTCTGTCATAACTGAGTGGGATGAATTCCTCACTCAACCTCTTACATGATTCTATTACTTGAACGTTGAATAGGTCAAAGGGATAAATGGCTAAATGAAAAACTAATTAATGAATATGGATTAAGACTCAAGTCGTATGAAAACTCCTCAAAACCCCCATTAAGACCCCTCTCTTGTGGAATAATATCCCCACATTACTCTAGTCCTTACCGGTCTACAATCGGCAATGTATTTCATTTTATTAGTTTCAATGTACAATGTTTACATATTACATCACTTCGCCCATGACCATTCATAATACATACAAATATACAATGCTACATTGGGGATCAAAACTAGGATGTTACATAATGAATCAAAATGGTATGATTGCATGGTCTCCATTTAGTGTAAAAATGGACTTTTTGATGAAAATATTCGTTATTACCATCTTCCACCATCTATCCTATTTAAGGAAATATTACCAAAATTTTATTCTAAAAATATGAAACAAATTATGTTGAATCATAAAAAATGTCTAACACCAAAGTTGTAGACCTCGGTAAGGCTTTTCCAACTATATAAGGCACACCCAAAATGGAGATCGAGATCAAAATTTATTGCATAAATACCGAAATATTTTTTTGTCTCTTAACCTTTGATTGGAGATTGGAGAAACTTTCAAATTTCATCTTGATCTGAGATCAAAGAAACTTTCAACTTTCAGATTGATCAAAGATCAAAGAAACTTTCAAATTTTGATATTGATCATAGATCGAAGAAACTTTCAACTTTCGATCGAAGCAACTTTCAAATTTCAACCTTGATCGAAGATCAAAGAAACTTTCATCTTTCAATCTTAATCAAAGATCGGAGAATATTTCAACTTTTGATTGAAGCAACTTTCAAATTTTGAACTTTGGCTTAGAAACTTTTGGGGGTATTTTGCGGAAAACAAATTTAGTAAAATGAAAATTCGTTTTGCATGGAACTTCACCAAACTTAAAAGAAATGTGATTTTGTAAAGGAAGAAACCAAAACTCAAAGAAGAAGAAGAAAAGTGGTACCCAACTTTTCATTAAAAAATTTATGGTGTGTTGAGGTCTCAATAATACCATAGTTCCCCTCCTAGTCAACCAAAAACTTGTTATAATCCTTAAATTTTCACCTTTGTTTTTTCTTCTTCTATTACTACATTATCTGGCATCTTCTCTTCTTCTTCCCATCTTTCAGAATTATCTACCTTCTCGACCTTATATCTAGATAAACTAAAGGTGCTATCTTAGTCCTACAATAGAGATGTGTTTCTTGCGAGGTCTCTATTTTTATTCAAACTTTGGATTTTGAATCATCCCTTTGCAATTACCTCTAAATATTCCCCTCTCTGGTTTCTATGTTTTCTCTCCTCACCACCCTCGTTCACAATTACCTTATGGTACTTCACATTAGGTTCTATCACTATGTTCATAGTTACCTTGTGATTCTCAGACATCAGGATTTATAAACTACATTGTTTTCAAATATCAATTGGAAATCCTTGAAAGAATGGCATAAAAATTGAGTGCAAATATGACAACAATTTCATAAGTAAATAATTTATCACAAGCCACACCACGATGCTAATACAACGCTATATGTTTATGAAGAATATGTTATTTCAATGCTCAATGATGCATAAACAATGCAAGAGATGTGTGATTATTTAAGTGATGCATGAGCGATGTAAGCAACCACAACACAATATAATGCAATCACAACAAATAGCATATTTTTTCGGCATTTTGAGTATCGTAACTATGATGCAAATGTGACTTAAAGATGACACAAATTTGATGCAAAAAACATGATGCAAGAGGCCAATGCATGCCAAAAAAAAAACTCAATAAGAGGTTTGAGGGTTATAGTGATGCTACAACCCCATATTTTAGTAGTGAAAGGGATACTATGATATCAATCAAGGATATTTTTGTAGCTACTAAATGATGAAATGGATACTAAAATTGATTCACATTCTCTAGAAAGGCGCCATCAATGATCCCCAGAGTATCGAGGTCATTAAAAGGGAATCTAATAATTCATTAGGTACTGTAAGAAGTATTTGGAATATGGAAATGTAATCCTTGGGATTGCATTACCTATATAAATATAATTGTAAATATGAAGAGTCACATGGAAGGTGAATACCAATAGTCACTCAGAAATGTATTTATGGATATTTATGATAATGCAATAGACATCAAGTGTTGAGTTACTTTTTTTCCATACCTGGCCTGATAATGGTATCATAACACAAGTTAACTCCATTATCCCTCTTCGCATTTTATTTCCCCCGGCATGTAGAAACACCTCATACATGTCCTCTATGTTCTTTAGTTGATTCCCTATTTATATGCCTCCATGTGCACAGTCCCTTTATGCATAGCCACTCTACGTTCAAATCTAACTAATTATTCCTCAGTCCATTTGCTTGCTTCGATCGTAAATATATTCACATGAATCCCTTGTAAACCCTGATCTCATCACCATCTTGTAGTCATGATGCCCAACTGTTAGGGTTTCCATTTTGGTCATCATTCGACAAAGGGATCCAGTCATTCATACCAAAAAATTTTGCATTGTTTCATTGATCTCTTATCGAGCAGAGAAGAAAGAATATCTAGGGTTCCTTCTTTTGATCTTCCTCTATCGAATTTCATCCCACCTTAAATACATTATATTAGTCGACCCCCATTCTATTGAACACACCGACTACACTGAGAGGGGGGGTGAACAGTGTAGGGCTCTTTTTCCCAAAAACTTCCCCTTCACAAACTTCTTAGTTAGCAATCACCATTTACTCATTACTTATTGTTGTCATTCATAACCAGTCAAATGTAAATATACATCAGCAACATATAACAGCAACACATGTCATCAACAAGTCATCATCGCAAGGAACACAAGGAACACAAGATGTATGTACAATTTTCTTTTTATTACAGGCTACAATCCTTGGGTTTTTCAACAACAACTGAATAGAGTACAACTCTACAAGAGCACCAGCTCTATAATGCAAGACTCGGCTTACACCCTCGGCACTAACTTATATGAGGCAACAATCCTCAAAATATATCAATATGTCAATAGGTACGCGACCTATCAATAGTGCAGCATGCATATGTTTTTTCCCTACCAGTAGTACAGCTCGCGTATGTACACTGCCAGCCTGTACTACAACATGTGTATCACTTCTGAGTTACTTAGGGTTTTCTATTCAAAATGAACTCAGATCCTCTGCAACCTTCAATCAAACTCTCTTCTATCTCTCACTGTCCAATCTGACCCATAACCAATCACAACACATCCAAACTCTCCAACAACTTATTCATGCTCCTCAACCATACAATATGAATGCTACTCAATCATGTATAAACAATCAACATACTATAGCAATCATATCAATACCGAATCATAAGAGTGCTTCTCACTCCATCAATCAACCAACACAACCATATCACAACAGCCATACCAAGAATGCCTCAAGCATTCACCTAACAATAAGCAAGAGTATCCATCAAGACAACCATGTAACCATACCTTTTGAACCAATGGATAGATCTGATGTATCTTAGCACTGTAGACCTTCCTGGGAGCTTGATCTCAGAATCTAGAACCTCTTCCTCTTCATCTTCTCAATTTTTCATGGCTTTACCAACATGTACACACCTTAATACATTGTCATCTCGCGTATGTACGCACCCTAATACACTAACATCCCGTTTATAACTCAGTATGTACGCACCCTAATACATTGTCAACCCGCGTACGCCTTAGAAACTAGGGTTTCTAAAGTTCTGAAACTTTCACCATCAAGATCTCAAACTTATGGAAACTTTGGTGCGTCCATGAGATCCTCCACTCAATATCTCTCTCAAAATATATCTTCAAGATATGATCAAGAGATGCATAAGAGATATCACAAAATATACACAAGAGGTACATTTCACAAGAGACCCTTGCCTTTTATTTATACTCTCTAAGTAGATATCTTCTAGGTCACTTAACCCACTTCTAGGTCACTTAACCTATTTCTAGGCCACTTAACCTATTTTCCACATTTTAGGGTTAACCACTTTCCATAAATAGAAAGTTCTCCATTTCTTTATCATTTAAATATTTCTCCTTGACTTTTTCACCTTACTTTATCATTTAAATAATCTTCTTTGATTTTATTATTTAAATAATCCTCCTTGACTTTGTCACTTCACTTTATCAATTAAATAATAATTTCTTCTTTGCAAGCTCTTTGACTTCTTTGACCTTTTGGAGCTTCAAGCCAACCATGAGGGTCCTTCATCTTCATAGGGCCATAACTCTCAAACTATGAGGAGTTATGTGACATTCCACATACCACCAGAAATGGCATGACAAGCACTATCCATCTAGAATAGTTTCACCAACAATTTCATAGATCTTCATCTCATTATTCCACATATAAGGATGACCATACTTCAAGGATAACTCATCCATAAAGTGTCTTCCCATGAGGGATTTAACCATAATGGGACCACTTTAGAGGTAATCCATTTGTGCACCTTATCAACCATGATATACCAACGGAACCACATCGATCCATCTTTATCTATGCATCATGTGTCAATGACAACTCATTGATCCATCTTCATCAGTATATGTCAAACCTTTGACATAAATCAATCACTTGACACCAATTAATCACTTGACATCAATCAATCACTTGACATCAATATTTGGCATCAATGAAAACATGATCCAACACATTCTGTTCCAGATCAGATTCATCAAGAATGAGACATGGGAGTTGGTGGATCCTCCATTTGGAACCAAACCAATTAGTTGTAAGTGGGTATTCAAGAAAAAAATATAGATCGTATGGCTCACTTGACAAGCACAAAGAAAGGCTCCTGGAAAAAGGATTTGTGCATAAATAAGGTGTTGATTATAAGATACTTTTTCCCCCATAGAAAAATGGGCTACCATCCCTACTCTGTTTTCCATGGAAGCACGAAATAGATGGAAAATTCTCAAATAGATGTGAAGACTACTTTATTGAATGGAGAGTTGAAAGATAATGTTTACATGTCTCAACCAGAAGGCTTTGTTGTGAAGGGACAACAATATAAGGTATGAAAACTCATAAAATCCTTATATGGCTTGAAAAAAGCACCACGAGCATGGCATGAAAAGTTAATTGAGCATCTTCTGAAATTGAATTTCAAGAATTTAAATCTTGATGATGCAACTTTGTTTGTCAAGAAAGTTGGAAAATTTGTTGTAGATCTTGCAGTATATGTGGATGATATGTTGATAATATGGAACAATTAAAGCTACATTGCATCCATAAAGAAAGAGTTGAAGAAAGGCTTTGAGATGACAGATTTCGGACATCTTCACTACTATTTGGGCATTGAGGTGATTCAAAATTCAAGGTACATATTCATCTCCCAAAAGAAGTACATTGGACAACTATTGAACAAGTTTGGCATAGTTGAGTGCAATATTACTTACACTCCAATGGAATGGAATTTGAAACTGACATCAAAATAAGGGAATGAATTTGAGGATGCAACCAAGTATATACAACTTGTGGGAATTCTTATATATCTTACTACCACCAGACCAGACATTTCATTTTTTGTTGGGATTCTTTCCAAGTTCATGCAAAATCCTTGTGAAGGACATTAATATATTTCAAAAAGAGTTATGAAATGCTTGAAAGGAACTCAATATTTTGGACATAGGTACTCTAAGGTAAATGACTTCAACCTGATCAGATATTCTAATTCAGACTTTGTTGGGGATAAGGAAAATGGAGTGTCAACTTCAAGCTATCTCATGAGTCTTGGATCAAAATTTATCTCATGGATATAATGCAATAAATCAGTTCCAACAGACACAACAGAGGCAGAATATGTGGCAGTTGCAGAAGCAATGAAGGAGATTGTGTGGCTTGGGAAAATACTTGAAGATTTGCAGGAGAAACAAGTGAATTCTACTCCTCTTCTAGTTGGAAATACTTATGCAATCAATTTGTCCCAAGAGTCCCATATTCCATGATCAAACTAAGAACATCAACACAAAGTATCACCTAATTCAATATCATGTAGAGGCCAAGAATACTCAATTGAGACATCAGAGATTGTTCCACAAATGAGAAAATTGTGGACATCTTCACCAAAGCTCTTGGAAGAGAAAAAATTGAAAAGTTTAGAATGATGCTTGGACTCACACACACACCTTCGGATTAAGGGGGGGAATGTTGGACACATAATCCTTGGTACTGCATTGTCTATGTAAATATGATTGTAAATATGAAGAGTCGTAGGTGATAGGTAGAGTCACATTGAATGTGAATACCAACCACCACTCGAAAATGTATTTATAGACATTTATGATAATGCATCAAGTGTGGAGTTACTTTTCTTCCATACCTAGCCTGGAAATACCATTTGGAAAATATCTCCAAAGGAGTCACAAATGGATTTGTTGGTTCATAAATTATTAATGGTTCTAGAACTTCTAAACCTATTGTATATACAATAGTATGTAAAATTAATACTGGAAAAATGTATGAAATATCATTGCATTAAGCAGGCTCAAAGAAAAATTAACCCTATGAGCCTACTTAATTTTTCTTTGAGCCTGATTAAGACTAGAGGTTTCCCAGATCTTAACCCTATGAATTTTCAGCCTAAGGGTTTTTATGAAATAGAGTATAAAATAGTAATGGAAAGACAACAACATTTCACTTCTTTACATCCCAATCTCCTAAGCAATCCAAGGATAAAATATATGAAATTGTCTATATAAGATTCAACTCTCTAAGGCAACATATCCCACATAAACCAGATCTGAAAATTCACTTTTACAACAGTTATAAAAGTAGTAAAACAACATATATAGCAGTAGAAAAACATCCCTTTAATGCTTCAATAATGATGTCATATCACTCAAGAAATTGTCTGTTTACTTATGTCGAATCATCAAGACATATATATATCAATAACAATACACAAAGAACATATGAAAATTACACAATTTTTAGACAGTTGGAAACTTCATCAATATGCTCAAGACAAAGTTCGTGTTCATACCATAGTCTTCTCTCAAGGCTAGTATAAACCACTAGCTCTGCAAAACCCTAGCTAGGGAAAAGAAAGGGAATTTTTTATGAAATATCATTGGGCCAAACAGCCTCGAAGAGGCTTCTTATTCATTCACTCTTTCACTTGATTTAAGTGTGGCATCATTGAATTGGCTCTTTTTATGTTTATTTGGATATTTTGTACATACCAAAATAAATCAAATTTGAGATATTACTTCATGTGTGAATTGTTTAACTCAAATCTATCGTGTTCTTTGAACCATGTATGCTCGTCTCTGCTTATGTGATTGAATTCAAATATACTGGTGTTCGCTTAAATTTCACCATGTCTTTGTTCATATCAATGCAAATTTGTACAATGGACAAGGCTCTTCATTGTTATTTATAGAACGTTGTTGTCAAATTGATAAATGAATATTGTCAATATAGCAGTGCAATAGTTATTTGTTTCACCTTGCTCATTCAAAGTAGTTATTTGTTTTACTTTGCTCATCGAACTTGTTTCCTTGTTCTCACTACTTTATCTACCTTATGTTTGTAGTGTTTTGAAATTGTGAAAAATGAAGGCACTCTGTCATTCAATGACTCTTGTTTTATATAGATTATGGAATGATCTTTTATTGGATTTGAGGAATATGGTTACATTGTAAGGCATTCACATATAAAATATATGTCCCAAATTAGCTCTTTGGTTGTGCCATAACATTTGATGTTGGATTTCATCACCATCCCAACAATCTACAATTTTCCTCCCCTCTCATGTCTCGTCATGCCACCTCCCCATCTTGATGACACCATGGCCTCCAAGTTTATAAAATCTCAATTAGGAATTCCACTACAACTCAAATAGGATATTCCACTACAACTCAAATATTTCACTTAGAATTTTATGAATCTTGAACCTTGATTTGTGCCCAAACCATAGGCAAATAATCATCGGAGCCCTCCATTTTTCCTTTCTTTTCAATGTTTCCTTGAATATCTTCATGTGATTTCACCTTTGTAATGAAATAACATTGATCAACCTAAAATGAGTTGAAAATGTCCTAATAATGTAGGATCATAATGGCAGTAGCGAAGAATGGCAATGAAATTCATCAATGAACGTGTTCAAGACAAAAGCAACAAGAAAGCTTGTATTGTATATTTTGGCTAATATATTGAATCAAGAAATTTTATGTGATCCCGATGAATTGATAAACATAGAATTTATGTTTTTTCTTCTTATTCACTATTCTCAAATCCAACAATGCTTACTTTCATAAAAATTACTATGATGCAACAGTATTTGATCATCTATGGTAAAATTTTGACAGGGCTTCATTACTAGTTATTTTGTATGAAGATATCCATTCAAAACTCATGTACTTGAATGATCACTAATGCCTATGATGTTAGAGGAGCCTAATTGACTAGTCAACTA
The DNA here is from genome assembly GCA_010110895.2 of Picea sitchensis. Lineage (NCBI taxonomy): Eukaryota > Viridiplantae > Streptophyta > Pinopsida > Pinales > Pinaceae > Picea > Picea sitchensis. The sequence goes on along the minus strand of SNQJ01S0080325.1, from coordinate 10,056 downwards.
AGCTAAGTTGTCAATTGTGTGATGTAATAGAACGAGTCAACTATAGAGCGTTACCTTTTAGGGTTACCCTGAAAGTGTTTACACCATGTTTAAGGCACTTTATGATTTACGATACATGGTGTGTGTTTATCACCTAGATGGTCCGAGATGGTTTGGTGCATGGGAGATGGTCAATGATGGATTTTCAAGGTGGATACAAATTTTTCAAAGATTGATTGATGTTAGTTTGGTGTTGGCTTGGTATTCTCCCATGGGGCATTGGATTTCTCTTAACAACTTGATGGGCACCCTTCATGATGACCACATGGGGAGATTCACTTGCTTCAAGAATTCCCTACTTAGGAGGAGGAGCATTGTGCATCCTAGAGGAGGTCATTATACCCTAGATAACAAGGGGTTCTTGGATTCTTATTTGGAGGCTTGGAGTTGGCTCAATGACACCTGCGATGAAATAGTGTTCTTGTGGTTAACAACTTAGTGGAGTACATTATTTAGGATGTTCAATGGAGTCCATGGAGGCTTGTTATGGATGTGTGATGACACACCTTCTATATTTCCATCATCTTAGATCCCTTCTTGTGTACAACATCACCTTGAATACTGACATGTGTACTTTGGAGTGGACCACTTCACTTGTGTTGGTCTACAAGTGCTCATGATTCAAAATGGATCCAAACTCTCAAATGGTTGTAAGACTCAATACCTACAAGTGAAATTAGGCGATTTATGAAGGTTATATAAACTAGTAAAGAAAATGCAAATGTAAAAGTGAATAAGAAAAAAGAGGGGAAAAAAAGGAGAATTAAATGAAAAAGAAAAATTAAATACGAGAGAAAAGAGTGAGGAATGGAAAATGAAAGGTCGTGTCTATTGGTCTTTCCATTACCCCATATCTCTCTATTTAATTTTGTACTTTTACTCTCAAAATGATTTTTGTTGGCCAAGAGGGGAGAGGATGCATAGAAACTCAAGAGTCGCATTGCAACTAGAGATCATTGAAATGAGAACTGAGCAAACATTCAAAGCTACTTTTCCTAGTTGGGTTTACAAGGTAAAATCTATGTGTTCATTGTGATTGTTTATTGTGTCTATTGTTGTGGATTGCCTTTGTATGAGTGCATAGATTAAAGATAAACTCCATTCACTATTCATGTTGTGAAATATGATAGATTATACATAGTAGAATGAATTCATTTCTTATGTGGATAATTGCAATAGCTAGGATTCTAGTATGTCCATCTAATGTATTCATTGAAATAAATGGCTATAGTTGTAGAGGCATTTCCATGATTCCTTTCTACAACCCAATTGCCATTTTTTGCTCCTTGTATCTAGCAAACAGCCCACTTCAAATCATTAGGATATTTATATATTGTATGCAAAAATTGGTAGAGTCATACACTCTATATATGAGAGCCCATACTGCTTGGAAAAGTGTGGAACCTCCCAATAGCCCCATCAATTCACTTAGATATAGTTTTAAATATTAGAAATATCGTACAGCACTGAGTCCTTCAAAATCTTTTTTGTGGGGCCAAATTATTTAATTTTTTGTCCAATCCTTGGTGTGTTTGTGTGTTTCTTTCTTCTTCCATTACTTCATTTCCATCTTGCTTTCTCCTTTGTCAATATCAGAGTGTTGTATCACCATGATCATCCACAACAGACTATCTGTCACATACCCACTACCTAAATCGGATTTTTCTAGTCCTCTGTCGAATCAGAACCCCTAAATATCCATGGAGGACCAGCGTAAGTTGGCTCCTTCTTTCTCTCTCCGTTCCCAGGTGATCGCAGGTCACGATCACAGTTCAAATAAACGCAGTGTCTTTTTAATTTCACATCTCGACGCTATGGTAATGTCAAACCGTTCGGCTTTGCAACCGCCGAACCCTGACAGGGCTAGAGAACGGTCGATGAAAACAGGCCCCGNCCGTACCCCCCCCCCCCATTAAAGGCAGAATGGCAAGGGGGCTCTAGAATGCATCCTCAGCCGTAGATCTGGGCAGGTGGACTCTGGCCATCCAGATCTTCTTGCTACTTACCCTAATGCGCATTCGTGCTCCAGCGTAAAACTGGCATCTCTTCCTCACATCTGATGATCGTTACAATTCCTGCGATTTCCCGAAGGAATCTTGTCCGTTCATCAGGACTTAGCCACATGCTATCATCTCGACATTATGGGTTAGGATTTGTCAAGGAAAGAGCCCGAGTTTTTGTCAGCAGAACCCCCGAATCCCCGACCCCCGAAATGGGAAATCTCTCGACATGTGACCTCCGTCAATCGGACGACTCAAATCTATCACGGGGTTTCCACATTGGAAAATCCCGAACTCTTGTCAACGGAAATCCTGATTCCGCGATTCCCGATTTCCCGAAATGGGAGGTCTCGCAACACGTGGCCTCCGTCAATCGAACGGCTCACAACTGCTCCGGGGTTTCCACCATGGAAAATCCCGAACTCTTGTCCATGGAAATCTCGATTCCATGATTCTCGATTTCCCGAAATGGGAGGTCTCGCGACACGTGGCCTCCGTCAATCGGATGGCTCACAACTGCTCTGGGGTTTCCACCATGGAAAGTCTCGATCCCCTGGGGTGTTAACCCTCGGATATCTTCTGACCGATCCAATGGTTGTCGGGTTTTTCAGCCGAAATCTGACGACTCAAATAGATTCCTATATTGTGGGCTCTCCCACGACTTCCTAAACATGGAAAGATCCACGGTCCAGATACTCCCATGGATCTTGGGGATCCACGGTCCTAAACTCTTCGCTACCCAGGAAGATATAGGAAAACAAAGTGGTAATGCATTTAACGCCCTACTTTCTCCTGCTAATATAACGGTCGTGGGTGACCGCAAATTCCCCGACGAAATCTCGTCCGTCGTTTAATACCTATCTGGGCTAATACACTTAACACTCCAGCTTCCTCTTACCAAATCTAACGGTCATAAGTGACCACAGATTTCTCGATGTAATCTCATCCATCGATTCGTTACTTCATCCTTATGCTGCCATCTCGGGCTTTTCATGGAGGGTATCTCCATGGGGAGATTCACTCAGGATACTACCTGAGGTAGGTAAGGAGGTCGTCCTCCCGGGAACCAGACGTGAAGTCTGAGTTAGATCAGTACGCATGTAAATAACAATTCATGAGGACATAATCCATACATAGTCCTTCCATACAAATATACCACTACTAGTACTGATCAAAATACCATACAGACATTCTTATAATGAAATCATTCACAGTTTCACAGCTTATGGGCATAATCATCAGAATGAACATATACATATATTTCGAGATGCCAAAGGCAAAACACTTATCAGAAATAACACCAGCGGTTATGCAACTGCTGAGAGGGGTGCTTGTTTCCACCCAACCGTAGGCTTAGCGACTCCAAGCGGATTTACCACTAGCCACCCCCGAGCTGAGACCACAATGTTGTGAGACTGTGTCTCTGTCCGCCAATGACCAGGAGTAAAGGTTACTCTCCTTCCTCTCTGTTATCACTCACTCTGTGTATTGCCAGAGTTCTCTCTGCCCCCTTGTGCCCCCCCTCCCAATCGTTTCTACCCCACGCCTGATCCTCTTGCGAGGTTGTGTGTGGCACGATTACCCTCGCACTGGTCAGGCCTGAAGGCTCTACAGATGGGTGGTTCACCTCCCATCCCTCATTAAACCATCTACCTCCCAGCCTACGAGACATTTAATTTAGGGCCAGTGAGCCACTTTTGGTTCTCCGGGCCAGTGGAGTCCAAATACGGTATTAATTCTCGATGGAAGTTAATGCCACCTTTCCAGGTGCCTTCCACCGCCATCGTGGTCTCTTTTTCTGCACATCCCCTCTCAGTAGTCCTACAATAAAAATTCATAATGTTATTCACATTCATTGACCTTTTCCTCAAGGTCCATTTACATCACATATTCACATTTATGAGTTTGCCATAGTTCTTGGCCAGTCCAGTTATTTTTACAAACNTATTCACATTCATTGACCTTTTCCTCAAGGTCCATTTACATCACATATTCACATTTATGAGTTTGCCATAGTTCTTGGCCAGTCCAGTTATTTTTACAAACTGGGGGAAACAGGGTGTTACACTATCATCCACTTTAACAAGCTTGTGGACCTAACATTTCAAAAGAAGTATGTTATTTTTCTTTGGCTTTGATCGCATCAATGGAAGAAACTAGGATAAGATCACATCATTAATAGAAACGAGGTTCAATGTACCAACATTATTCGTGATTATACCAATAGACTCCAAAGTATTCAAATGTATAAAGAAATGAAAAGGTGCTCAACTTTTAATATTTAATATTGCAGAGATTGGCTTCCAATCGATAGGCAAATATTTGTTTGGACACTTTAACATAGGATGAAGTTGGTTTTGACCAACTCTGTTGTGTGTTCATTGCCTTCTTCACCAAATTTAGTGATGCATGGAAAATAATTAGGCTTTGCATCATTGTTTTAGCATTTGTTCTTATAGAATTCTAGGCATGACCATATAGACTTTGAGTTCCTAGGAAAGCAACCTTGCATCCTTAGAATGAAAGTTTTCACCATATGAAAAGAAGGCAGAGATCAATGTATATATCTTTGCTATGTGATATATAATATTTGAATGATTGACTCAATTGGTTCTTGAAATTGGGCAAAGATATCATTGTTGAATGAGTGCATTGTGTTGGATTATTGAGAGGAGGGGTGAATCAGTAATAGCGTAATTATAATCCTTTTTCTTCAAATAATCCAAGTGTTATATCAATGTAGAATTATTATCCAATAATGAGCAATAAG
>SNQJ01S0080324.1:7305-50562 GCA_010110895.2 Picea sitchensis | reverse complement strand
AAATATGTTTTTCAGTAGTATGATACCTATGGTTCTTAGGAAGAAGGTGTCTATACTCATCAAACACCATATTTCCTAAACTTTTTGAATGACGATACTTCATCTTAGGGCCACAAACTGGACATGCAAATTTACCCTTTGTTGAAAGACCTGCAACAAATGGATTAATGTCAATTATACGATGAGATTATTTAAAAATTAAACATGCACCATGATAACATTAAAATATTATATAGTATTAAAGAGAAATATTAGAATTCTACACACCACAAAAATACGTTAGTCCAGGGGCATCATGAATTGTCCATAAAAGTATTCCAGGAAATTTAAATTTCTTCTCCCCGATTGGTTTACATATGTCATACATTGTGATGCCAGCCCATAACTTTAGTATCTCGTCGATAAGAGGCTCGATATATACATTCATATATTTAACCTGGTACTTACCTAATTGTTTTAAATTACACATAATTACTAAAGGAACGATATCATGTAATATATATAATTAAATAAATAAACAAAAGATATTATGCAAAAATTGAAACAAATGAAAATGTTAAATTCAAAAAATTTATGTAAACAAATACCTAGAACAATCATTGTCAACATTATGTGCTCCCTCTTTATTGACATCCAAGGAAGAATGTTATTGTTGATAACAAAAATAGGCCACACTGAGTAAATAGACCTAATATCTATGAATGGATTAACACCCTCAGCTGCCAATGAAAGCCTAACATTGCGAGGTTCATCTTTGAAATCTGCCCATTTTCCCTTAATTTCCCTAAATGTAGAACCATCGTCATGCATTTGAAGAACACCATCTCCACTTTTGTTACGTCCATGGTAATCCATAAATTATGCTATGCTCTCACACATGAATAATCGCTGCAAACGTGGAATTATGGGAATATGATGAAGAACCTTTCGAGGCACCCTTTTTGTTACTTGATCGGTTCGATATCTACTAATAAGACACTGTGGACATTCGGTTTTCAAAGCATGTTGTCCATAATATATAATATGGTAATTAGGATATGCATCTATAGTTTGATAATCCATTCCAATGTCTTTCATAATTGCATGCAAACCTCGATATATGCGAGGTAAAATATTTGACGATGGTAACAAAAATTCACCTAACAATCTAAAACATAACAAACAACTAGTTAATGTAAGAATATTAATCGTAAAAATTGCATTCTTATTTTACACATTAATTAATACTAAAAAAAAATATAAAAAAATCAACATTTATGTATAGTATGAGATGAAACATATTACATACCTTAGTATCTGTGTCATACAATTGTTCGAAAAACCATTCATAACCTTTAAGTTCACTAGCAACAATGTAGCGGAGAGAATATTTGCTCTTGATCCTTCATAAAGTCATTTATTTGCCTTTTCTAATAGAGGTTCATCATAAATACCAACATTTTCCCCATCCTCATCTAGCTGGGAAAACAAATCTTGGATCATTTGATTTGTCCCATCATCTTCTTCCATGGGATCATTAACTTGATTTGTCCCATCATCTTCTTCCATGAGATCCTCATTTTCTTGGTCATGATGATATTCCTCAGCTTGTACAACATCATTTCTACTAATACTTGGTGCAATATTTTGCGGAAAGTTAGAGGGAAACTCTAACTTTATAATTAGAAACAATCATGAAAAATTAGTGTATACTATAACAAACATTCAAACAATATATATACACACATATATAATTTTATATAAAATTGACAAAATAAAAAAAGATAATGAATATATAGCTAATTACCATGGGACGATATTCATTTGATCCACCATCAATGTGACCATATTTCCTACAATGTTTTGTAGTTGTTACTATCAAAATTATTACGGGATGTCTGAGACAACATTTTTTACAAGGGCAATAACATCTACCATCACCCTTTTCACTTGCTTTACTTTTTTCCCCACCTCTAACAACATTTTTCCGCACAAAAATACCCTTTGGAAACCGTCGTTGTTATATCAATATTGTCACAACATCTTTAAATTGTCAAATATTTATAGTTCGATTTTAGGTCACTATTGTCGCAATTGCGATGATATTGACCTAAAAATATTTATTTTCCACCTATTTATTTTAAATCATTTTTAACGGTCAATTTTAAGGTTAGGTGAGTTTTCACTCTTGCGACGGACAAACTACATGCGTCGCTCTTGCGATGAACATTGACCATAAAAATTTAGTCAACCTACATGCGTCAAGATAGCGAAGAATACGGGGTGGATTTAGAAAAATTGAACTTTTTCTCTTACATGTTGCGACAAAAGAGTACTTTCGTCACAAGTGGTCGTCACAATTTTTTCAATATGTAGTAGTGTCTCTTCCCAAGTCAGGCATACCCATGCCCATGAGTGATTTAAGCATGGTTTCCAAATCAAGTACATTGAGGATCCATATCATATATGAAAGTATGACTAATTTCCATGGCCACGAACAATACAGAGTGGATCCATGTGATATATATAAAGTAGCATACATGACCATGAGGAACACACAGTGGATCCATGTAAAAGTAGATCATAGCCACAAATGGATACACATAGATCTATGTCTCAAAATCAAATTAGACAAATATCTGGAGAAAAGAAGTGAACAAAGTGATCCTGTATGACTAATTTCCATGGCCACGAACAATACAGAGTGGATCCATGTGATATATATAAAGTAGCATACATGGCCATGAGGAACACACAATGGATCCATGTAAAAGTAGATCATAGCCACAAATGGATACACATAGAGCTATGTCTCAAAATCAAATTAGACAAATATCTGGAGAAAAGAAGTGAACATAGTGATCTTGTATGACTAATTTCCATGGCCACGAACAATACAGAGTGGATCCATGTGATATATATAAAGTAGCATACATGGCCATGAGGAACACACAGTGGATCCATGTAAAATTAGATCATAGCCACAAATGGATACACTTAGAGCTATGTCTCAAAATCAAATTAGACAAATATCTGTAGAAAAGAAGTGAACAAAGTGATCCTCTTCAAGTACCAATATCTATGTGGATGGTAAAATATAGGTCGGGTAGGATCACAAAATATGTGATGCTCGTACTTCACCCGAAGTCTTCAAAATATTTCGTCGTGGTACTAGTCTACACCATGTGAGTGGATGTGTTGGGGTCAAACACAATGAGATACCATTTGATTACTGGTCATTGATATATACCATTAACAATATGAGACAACCCACTCATGATGATAATGGGTGTCAAGATACCATGGTACAATCTAAAAAGTGTGAATAAATTATTTTGTGTTGAACACTTGGTAGAATCTATCGATCAGGGGACATTGATGTATTCCCACTGTCAATAGCGAGGGAAAATTCCATTGATGACTAAAATCCCCAAGGTACCACAAATAATTGTATATCTTTGTCCCATAGAAAGATATGTTGAATTTGATAGGAAGAGATCCACTAGAAGGAAGAAATTAAGGCATCCTCCATCATCTAGCATGAGGGGTAGCAGAAGGCCAAAGATTTGAAAGGGATTGGAAAAAAATACTGTAAGGACCACATCAAGGTATGACTTTGACATGCACCATATGGAATAGTGCATGACAGGGAGTCTCTGAATAGTAGCTAATAATGGAGACTACTCACAAATACAAAGAATCCACCAATGGGATCAAATGGAAACCAAGGTACCGCATGAATCCCTATGTGTGATAATTTTTGTTGATGTCAAACACAAGGGAAATCGCTTAGCCAATGACCAATTATGGCTTTTCATCTGTTGAGTGTAAGGTCACCTATCAATGATGGAAATAGGCCCAGGGTGAAACTCCAGGTCATACTCTCAAAGTAATGTGTTAGATTCAATAAGAGCATACCCATCAACAAGAATTCAATGGGGACCTTCTACACTAGCATGATCAAAGTATATAAATACTTGCGATATTGAGACATACTTGACTAACACGAGAAAGTTGACTTGGAAATTCAAGGATTTTTTGCAGAGTGGCTGACTCATGATGAAACTTCCCTTGAAAAAAATTGTGACACATTGTTTGACTTAGGCAACATGGACTATAAATTGGGATACATTCCTCATACCGGAGGAATCAAAAAATGCTCCATATGGTTGGAAGAATAACCAAAAGGAGGTGATTATGCTAAAAAATGAAAAAAAGTATCCCAAATCCATACTAAACCCAAAATACTGAGACACTAACTCAAAGATTGTTCTTTATTCAAGGGATACAAGATTGTTGTCATCAAAAGAGATAGACGCTTTCCCCCCTTATTTTTGTTTTTTTGTATTTTTCATGTTATTAAAACTTGAAAAGGAATAAAATAATGTTATAGCACAATGGAGGAAAGGAGTGTCATGGGAAATAAAACTAGCTTCAAAGCGCAAGGAACATACCTATTCTCAAAGCAAGGAATCATGTGTAGGATAAGGACACTCAAGTGATGTTTCCTCCATGGTTAATGTTTCGAGTCACAAAGGCATAAATTGCAAGGATAGTTATTGGTAGGAATGCATCAGAAAATGGTTCAATGACGACAAGTTGAAGTCGGCATTGGGCCTAAAAGGGTGATCGGTTAATATGCAATGCAATTACGAATAAAAATAGTTTTGGAAGCCCTGTGGGTAGGTTAACCAACAAGGGATTGAGAGGAACTCATGAGGCTTCAACATAAATACATGGTGGGACTACACGTATATTTAGATCCTATAGAAAATAATACAAAATGGGTATCAAAAAGGCTAGTAAGGTACTAACTAGGATACCCATGAAAAGGTAATCTCTACCATCCATGACCGACACCTTTAAGAAGCTTGAGGGGTTCATTGTCACTAACAAATGGAGTTGACCCTATGGTAGATATGTGGTCGATACAGATAAATGCATTGTGCAAGAAAAAATGACCCTACCCTAAATTTCAGTAAGAAACACAATACCTACTAAAGAATCCAAAAAAGTGTTGACATACATAGAAAGATACATTAGGGGGAGTCCCGTAGGTAATGACAAGAAAATGATTAAGAAGAGGATATGAAGCTTCAACGCAAATTCATGGTGGGATTAAATAGGACTCCCGAGCTTGTGAAAGTATTTTAGCATGGGTTACAAACTACAAACAAGGTTCTAACTAGGGAACCCATGAACAATAAGATCTACCACATGAATTACGACACTTCTAAAAAACAAAGAAGGCTTCCTGTCACAATTCATTGGGGTCGATCCTAAGGAAAAATTAAATAATAAATAAATAATGCATAAAAGTAAAATCTAACCTATATGTCAGTTTCAAGATCATTACCTATCAGAATGGATCGAGATGGAACACAAATTTACCAAATAAAATGCCTCCAAATTCATGTATATATTACCAAAAACATTGTTGAGAAGTTAATAAGTTTAATATAGAAACATGTGATAAAAACATGTGCTAAGGGATAGAGAACTTGAAAACAAGAAACCCTAAAAGCACAATATGTACAGAGGACCATGGAACCTTGCAGCTTATGCATACTAGTTCTCTTAGTAGAGACCATTTCTAGGCTCAAGAAAATGGTTTTTTAGGTAACCAACCAGTAAAGTTTCTAGTTTAGGAAGAGGTCGAGGATCCATAATCATAGTGATTTGAAAATTTTACTTGATCTCTAACCATTACTTGCATGTGAATTTTTTTAATTGTTAACCATCTTTATGAATGAAAAATTAAAGAACATTCATCAAGCACATGAGCACATAAACATGTAAGAAAACCATCTATGAACAAGAATTGGTAATGGAGTTCACCAGACTTTCTGGCTACCTCTCCGAGCCACTTTCCAAATGGGAAGCCTGATAGATTAAGTATTCAAATGCTTACAAAGTGACTTTTGATTTATGTCTTTCATATACAGTAACAGACTTCAACAACAACTGCAAGATGAAATTCTGAGACTTTTAAGTATAAACATGGATACCTTTCTGTGTATCTGGAAGGTTTTGTGAGAACTTTTATGTCTGGATGCCTGAATGCAAAAACTGAAGCTGGATCTGGAATCCTTTCTGAAAACCAAGACTTTTGAGTATAAACTTGATATATTTATGAAATTGGACTCTGAATTCCCTTCTTGGCACAATTCCCAAATCTGCCCCTGATTGTACAGTGTGTATGGCCTCGGGATGCGTGTCAATTTTGTACCACCTCAAACTACATGAAAATACCACCTCGGTTTACGTGAAAATTCACTTTGATCACTATGCAACATCACCTCGATATATGTGCCTATCTCTGCCTGCATCAAAACTCCTTCTCCTCCTCGGGATTCGTGTCCATGCCTCATTTAAATAATAAAAAAACAATAGTTTTTGGGGAGGCGCAAGCTATGGACCACGCGCCCTCCAAAATCCCCCAAATCTCTGCATCGTTAAGTTTTTTGTGCCATTACTTGCCACGTCCCATGGTAGTGGCGCATTGGTAGCTTTAGTGGTTAAGTGGGAGGAAGTCCCGGGGTCAAGCCCGTGGGCTTCCCCTTCTTGGCGCGATTTGCTATATGTTTGTTTTAACATATCACATGGTTTATATATTATGGTTGGCGCACGATTTTTGGATTTAATATATATCACATTACATGGTATATATATTATGGTTGGCGCCTTTTGTGGGTTTTTTAATACATATAATATTTGGCTATCTGACATGTTTTTAATAGCAAGGGGGCCTCAGTGTTGGCAAGGTCAAGGGCTAGGCCCTTGACCACCCCCTTTTTTTTTGAAACCATTTTTGACCATTTATAACCATCTTTGACGAAACTTTCCTTGCTCATATCTTTGTCACCTGGAGACCGTTTTTCCTAAAACGAATGTCACCGGAATGTTGCTGACGAGCTCTTCCACTTTGTAAGCTTTACTTTTCATTTTGAATACTTTATCTCTATCGAATTTTGAGATGATCCACCTGGATCACATAGCTTCAAGGATGGCATCATCTAAAGGTAACTCAACATTCATGAAACCGAGGCTTGATATCTCTTAAATAATAGGGCTCGAGGTATGACAAACAACAAGATCAGACTCAAGAGGAAAAACATAGTCCCTCAAAAAAAAAAGGGGGAAGTGAGGGATCACATACCCCCATTGGATGAACCGCCTAATCAATTATCGAGACCTTGTCCTAAGAAGGAAATCATGACTGTAAATATTCCTTCTCAGAAGCAATTGAACATCGAGGATAAGATGCCACATAATTCACCCATGGAAAGGAAGAGTCTACTTGAAGAATAGGAACATATAAAGGGGAAACTTGAGATGAAATCGAGCTAGGATGGTGATTATCAGATGAAAGTTGATCAAGAGTGACAATTATTTCATTGTGAGGGAAATGCATCACATGAAAGAGCATAGACACCACATCCTTCATTGCATAAACATAATCATGCCCAAGAAGCATATTGAAATCTAAATAGCATGGAACCACTAATAGATCAATTAGAATGTATTCCCACCTAAGGTGATAGGAAACTAAGGAATAATCCCTAGATATTCACTAGGTATTCTATCGAAATCCAACAGCTCACTAGTAGATGACAAAATCTTGGGAGAACCCAATTCTTTCCAAGCCAAGGAGGGTAAAAAACTTGCAGAGGATCCTTCACATACAACACATCGATGAAATATTTTCAACATAGATTCAAATAGAACCGTTATCTTGAAAGGTGTAGAAGAAGGAAGGTGAGGATTTACAAGATCATTCCAATCAAAGGAAACCATCCTAGGACTTGGAGGGAGAGTACTCAAAGAGAGTGAAAATACCCTTTCTTTAGAAGGTACTAAACTGGAAATGCTAAATACATAGTCAAAATACTTATCACTCTATGAAAGAGGAGCGAGATCAGCCGAAGATTGCATCGGCTTGACCACTTTGGAAGACTTGTCACTACCCAAGAGAAGAGTGGGATCAGTCGAAGATTGCATCAATGTGACCACTTCCTCAACCATTTCTTGAAAAGGATGCAAGTCAACATGGTCAAGGGATGCATCACCCCCAAAGAAAATACTCTTATTGACCAAAGATGGGATCGACACGATCACTTCATCAACCAATGATTGATTAAATTGTTGGGAAAATGAAGACGACTTAGAACTATAAGGGAGTTTAGACAGGGATCGCGATCTTTGTAACATGAAAATAGCAGGGAAAAAATGAGTAAGGAGATATTCTTAGTAAATATTACATGGAAACTTGGGCTTACGTCATATGCACCTAGGCTTCTCAACCATATCAATTCCCCCAGCATGACTTGCAGTGGTTGGTGGGTTACCCCCAACATGGATTGTAGCGACTAGTTTCTTGTGTTCAACATGACTTACATAGGTTGTTGACATATATCCAACATGAATCATAGAGGTTTGTGAACTAATTCCAATATGACTAGTAGTGACTAGACTCATGCTTCCATCATGACCCATAGTGGTTGGTTTTTTTCCCCCAACATGACTTGCAAAGGCTTGTAGCCTAACTCCAACATGACTAGCATAGGTTGGTTGCTCAGTGCCAGTATGACTCATAGTGAATGGAATTTTGGTTCTAGTGTGACTTGTAGCGGTTGGTTTCTTGTCCCTGGTATGAATTATGGAGGATGTTGACAGGTCTCCAACATGACTAGCAAAGGTTGGTGACTTATTCTTCTTACTCTTCCTCTTCCTGTTCCTTTTAGACTTTTGGTTACTAGTAGCTATACTTTCACCAGAATAGGGAGAAGGGGAAGGAGTAAAATTGACGGATGTATAAGGTGAAGAATCAAAATCCATATGATGCCCCTGACATAAGGTTCTTATCTAATAAGAATCAAGAGAATTTGTGACATTCATAGTGGTCCACAAACAAATTGATAGTCCTAGATTCAATATAGGAATGTTCAAAGTGTCCATCAAGGAGGCACCATCATGTCTAAATAAAGGAAAAGAACAATAACCCCCTTGGGCAGGGGTTCCTTGGTTGGTATCCTCAAGAACATTGAACAAAAATTTATTATGCATAGGTTCATCCCTTGCGGGATTTTTCATGTCCATAAAAGTATCATGCACTGAATTTGGTGAATCAGTGGTATAAAAATCCACAGATTCTAGGATGCAACTCCACATTTTCAAGAGAAAGTCCAGGGGTCCTTCCTAACCAACGTAACAGTTGGTCAACCACTCTAAATAAATGATCCAAAACTGGTGATACTAAAACAACCTAAGCCCAACTATACAAAGAATCACTCCAATAAAAATCTGTAAGAGAAACATTACAAGAAAAAAAATTATCCAGAATTTCGGCCCAAGTGGATAAATTCCTGAGTCCAAGGCAATGCAAAAGTGGAAAGGGACCTTCTGAATGAAGGCATGGGTTGATTAAGTATCCTGGACCAATGAATGAAGGAGTGAGAAGTATTTATCACGACCTCCACTGACCATCCTTATCCAGTACAAGAATCCATGCTTCGTGAGGCACCTTCCAACAGTACTAAAACGTGTGATACAAAATGTACCCCACGTACCATGAAAAAACTGCACAGTAACCTTTGAGATACATAGGAAAAGAAACTAAGGTCACCAACTTGTAGTTAGCGTTTGGGGGGTACATTCGATATTCGATATCAAACGTATGGGAAGGCTAATTGAGCCCAAAACTCTTCTAGAGGACTGATGCCAGATGGGTCAATATCACTTCAAGAAAATCCCTCAATATATGATCTCTCCACTACGCTCAGTTAGTATTTGGAAGGGACATCTCCTTGGCCCTCCTTTACATGACCTCATGTTTGACCCCTATGTTAGAGGAGCTTCCTAGATATACTTATATGTCAGTTGTATTTGAGACTCTCCCGAGCTCAGAATCCTATGTTTTTTTCCTGGCCTCGAAGAAATTAACTCTCCAAACTAAACCAAGGCCCTAACCCTAAACTTGCTTGTGAACCCTAGAAACAAAGTCTATTACATTTTAAGTTTAGTGTTCATTTTAGCGATTGTTATTACTCAAATGGTATGGAGTGAAAATGATGTTGTTTAAGACTCTTTCTAAAATGAAACTTAGAAGAACACTAGAAATTAAAACTTTACACTAATCATTCAATGAAAAAGAGTTTCAAGAAATAAAATGCATGAACAATCCTTCAAACCTTGAAATGCATTTTTTTCCTATTCTAGTATCTTTTTCTTTTTCAAATAACATTGCAAAGAAAGAAAGAGACCTAACTAGCCTAAAGACCTGAGTGCTAATAATCAAATTATTTTCTTTAAAAGTTTAGAGACAAGGGAACCAGAGAAGAATGACCAACAAACAAGCATTTTTGTCTTTTTTGTTACTAAAAGAAAAGAAATGTAAATGAGATGCATTTTTTCTTTTTCTTTTATGAAAATAGGGAAGAAGGTAAATATAAAGAAAGAGAACAATCTAGAATCATTGAAACACAACAATCAAACCAGAAACTTAGCCCATCTACACATGACTAACCTTTCGATCAACCTAAATAACCTTATACCAAAAGACTAACCTAACTAGAAGCAAGATCTTTTAGATAATTTGGTATTTTTCTAAGACTTTACAAAGAAATTAAAGAAAGAAAAAACTTAAAAGGTTTAGCTTATGCTGAAAATCCAACCTAGACCCTCTAGTTCTGAGAGAAAATCTCACAAAATCAAAACTCTTACACAGATATGAGAATGTGTACACTAGGACTCGTGAACATATGTGGGTCATACAGAGGAAAATTGTGGATATCCATGACTCATAAAGGGATTTAGTGTGGATGGATTAGTTAGAGTTTAAAAAAAATAAGGCAATCTAGAAGGAGGCTTCCAGGAACTTTAGGAAAAGTTTCTAGATGAAAAATTATTTGAAAATACAACTTAGAAAACAGGAAAAGATACATAAATCAAATACAACACAATACACCCTAAGATTGACCCAAAATAGGAGAAGATATCCTCAGTATGGTCGCTAATTTTGTTATGGGATTTTTCCCCTGTGACTTTGGGTCATCTCATAGCAGAGCTTGATCATATACAAAAGACAAAACCTACCCTCACATACAAAACTTGCAATGAAATAACTACCTAAGGATAGAGGAGAAATAATGTCACACCTTGTATCCTATTGGTTTATTTTTTTCCTCACTCTCGACCCTCAATCCACTCTCGATCTCTTCTCGAACTAATATGCAAAAGGATATCAAGAAATGTTGCAAAAAGGTAGTTATAAGATGAAATTATACACGTAATATATAGATAATTTAAAATATGTGAATCAAATTGACATACATAAGTAACAAGGATGATTTTAGGGGCTAAATTTCGCTCATGGGCTAATTTTCCATTGTTTTTTCCAAAAAGGAGATTCTCTATTTTAAAAATAATTCGCCCAAATTCTATAGGATAAAATTATTTTACCTTAAAAATCGCCAAAATTTTATAAAAATTATATAAAATACTTAGAAATTTGAATATTTTTACACAAATATCGCCAAACATTTATAGTTGACATATGAAGGATTAGTAAGATTCTCCAAGGTTTCTACATTTTAAAATAAATTTCCATCCTTAAAATCATCCCTGATAAGTAAATTGAACAAGATCACAAAAGTATGGAGGGAAACGGAACATTTTTATTATAAATGGTAGAAATTAGTGGTTACAAGATAACTCCAATCGTTGGCACTACCTCGGAGCCAACCACCTAGGTTCCTCCAATGGTCCTTCAAGCATTAGCTAGGCAAGATTTCCCTTCCTCAGATAAATCAATAGGGATAGGAACACACCCTGTAGTCACATAGGAGAGAAAAACGAGTACCGGAAATAAATTTCTACTCTACAATCAAGGGGATGCTACTCAGAGGAAAGAGGAGATAGGGAAGCTTGTAAATTCTTCAGCATAATTTTGCACCTTGGTTGTCCCCTCATCCATTCCCCAAAAGGTGCCTTTATACCATCCTAAAGGGTTTGAGGTGGTTGGATTCCGTTAGCTATGGGCTCAGGGGAGGTGAGGAATGAGGCCAACTGAAAACCTCGCCCCAAAAAAGTGGAATTATTTTTTTTTCACTTTTTTTGAGGGAATCCATGAGTTGCAAACTAGAAAGGTGTAGACATCCCCAGTTTGCATAAGGATGACTCACGGATGGGCACAAAAGTGTTTTTTTTAAGTAATTTTGATGAGGGAAGTTTGGATTTAAATTTGCAGGCCATGTGTTGGAGCCGCCTTTTTCTAAATAAGTGAGATGTTATATTTAAGCCCATAAAGCTAGTTTCGGGAGTTCGCTTATTTCACGACATTTCCCACTATCCTTAGTATCCTAACATGTGAAGTGGCGATAATGGTTTTAAATTTTACCTAGGTTAGTGTCAGGAGTAAGTCTTTAAAACCACGGTTAAGCACGATCGCGATTTCGTGACTCAGCGATCGCTCTCCAAAAAAAAATACCTTCGTAGCTCCGAGTTGCGAAGTCGTGATATTATTTAGTTAAGCGTGGATTAATTAAGATTTTAAGCCATATCACGAATAATTAACTAAATCGCATCATTGCGATTTCGGGTCTTGGGGGCTCAAAGGCTAGGAGGGAAATCTTCTGATACGGAGAACGCCGAAAAGGGGGGATTAAAGACTAAAACACCCTTAATTAAAGGAGCTAAATTGGATTAATTGATGCATTAAACAACCTTTAACACACACCATCTACGGAGTAAGTTTTAAATGTTTTTGTGTTGGTTCGTGTTATGAATCATCAAACATTTATGGCATTTATTTGAACTGCGATGAGGTGACAGATAGTAGGATCTCGTTTTTACTTCTAAATATTTCTATTAAGTGATTTGACCGTTCTGTTCGCAAGGACACCAGGGGTTTAAATGACCAAGATAGAGAGTTTTTCCTTCATTATTTCAGTTCGCATTTCTATTTGCGCACAGAGCCATTTTACCAAGTTAACCGTTGTTTGTGATTTTCAAATCTTTTCGACAGGTGGTCTAATTGCAGGTTTCACTATCATGGCTCCACGAAAAATTCCCAAGTCAGCTGCCAAGAGTTCAGGTCAGGGTTCATATGTTGTTTCCAATACCTCACCCTGAAGTATTAATTCTATCAAGACATGGTCATACGTTTCCAACATCTTGCAATCCGAGTCGATAAACTGTTCGGATGATTCTAGCGACAACGAGAAGGATGATTTATCAACCAAATACAAAATCATCGCTCAAGCAGAGATGCAAAAAATAATGGCAAGGCCCCAGCTTCTCCCCTATTGTGATATGATCAGGTGGGTGCTGGACCATGTGGACATCCTGACCAGGATGATTATCAGCGAATAGAAGTTGACGATTGGTACCTTCCATCCAGAACATTTGTGGGCAATGTATAAACTGTCACCCACGCCAAACCTTACTCATAATGTTAAATTCCTAGAAGGATTCAAGAAGAAGGACTGCAAGCAGTATGAAAAAAGTTTGTTTGATCTGATCAAAGATTGGGTCTCACACCCCGCGAAATTCAGGGCTGACTCAAATGGGATCTATTCAGTCTCTTCCTTGGAGCCACAGTTCAAGTACATAGCGATGATGACCTACAGATTGTATGGGAAGGAAGACACTACCCATTTTTTCCTCCCATGGGTGATACTCATTCATATAGTCCCTGAGGGTTTCTCCTTCGACTGGGCCAAACTATTGTCCGACAGTCTGACCAATCGAATTACTGAATATTGAGCACAGAGGGAGAGTAAGAAAGCATCTTCCTTCTTTATGTCTGATTACATCATGGATGCCATCTGCTTCATGACACCCTTCCCACTAATGAACTGGAGCTGGGATCCATCTAATACAGAGCCTATTCATGTCTACCACTTGAAGCTTTGGGAGTATAAGGCCAAAGAATTCATCTACGAGATCTTCAACTGGGTAATAGTGCCATTGCATGTTGCCATCTTTGGCCAGCCACCTCCCAGGATGTCAGATAGCGTCACGACCAACCTAAGTAGTGTGGAAGATTAGTATCTAGAGGTGAAATTTTCATATATTAGGGTCTTCAACACCTCTGTCCCTCCATATGCTATCCCGCTATTCCTGCCAGATAAGCTATTGTGTCGTGAGATCACCAGACAGACTGTGCTCGGTGGAATAAGAAAAGATCTCAAAGGAGTATAAAAAAAGGTATGAACACCCTTCCCTATTCATATTGGTGTGTATTCCTTGTTAGATTTTGGCCACGCCAAAGCCGAGACTACGGCTTTAGAAGAAATCAAGCTGGTGGATATTGATGTCAATAAGCACGACCCTAGTAAGGTTGTGAGAAATCACCTGGCGAGTTGTGGACTAAAGAGGTATGAACACGAGGATTCCTCTCATGATGAAATATTCTAGGGCGGGAGGTCCTTCACTGAAGTCCTATGTTGGATTCAAGCCCTGCCACCCGGAGATATCGCCAAATTTTTGAAATTCTAGGAGCACCAACAGAGTTGTCTCCCCTAGATTTTACAGGGTAAATCCCCAAAGCTTCCATTTACAAAGAATATAGAAGCCAAAGGTACAAAGGACTCGAGTCCTAGTGGGGAGAAGGACCAAGGGAAAACAGGGGAGGCTGGAACCTCAGAGCAAGGAGCCGAAGTCCCCCAGAACCAGGAAGGAAACCCCAAAAAGGGTACGTTAGGCAAGCAGGCCCAAGTCCAAGAAGAGATACCTTTGCAGGGATCGGGTGACTCATTGTCGCTCACGTCAAACAAGTCGGTCATAGAGGTCACCTCGAAACAACCATCCAAGGAAATCGGTAGTCCGATTGCTATTATCACTCCCTTACATTTCACAAAGGGGAATCCTGATGCGGGGTGGATTTTCAATGAAGAACTGACACCCATTTCTATAGAGGAGCTTCCTCCTAATGAATTTTTCTTTGACAAAAAAAGAAAGGCCATGTTGAGGCAAGAATTATATAAAAAAGAGGGTGTAATGGCTAAAAAATGTAAAATCATGACAGATCGAAAGGCTGTGAAAGAGGAAAAATTCACAGAGGAGATAGCCGGGACACTAGGGGCTTATGCTACAACCAATCAGTACTCAGTTGGGACTTTGAAGGCCTAGTTGAAATGAAAGAACCTCCTGATCAGTAAATTGGAAGCTAAAGTGGCTACTGCTGAAGAGAATGTCATGGAAAAGGTGAGAAAGAGCCTTGAGGAAGCCCGAACAACCGACCTGCGTGAAATCGAGAAGCTCAGGTCTGACCTCGAGTAGGTGCGCCAGTCGGTGCAAATTAGGCAAACATAGGTAAGCCATCAGAGGCAAAAAATTATAGAGTTGCAATCAAAATTGGATGTGGTCAAGAACCAGGTTGTATACATAAAAGTGTTCAGATCCCAGGCCACCGAAATCTGACATAAGGTATTAATGGGTCAACAAAACCTACTTGTAAAGGTAGGAACCATCCAAAACCATTTCCAGATGGTAGATCAAATATTAGAGAATATTTCTTCTAGAGAAAGAGAAGTCGGGGAAGCATGGGATTCTTTCCAAGATGTTGTTATAGGTACGACGAAGATAGAGACGGTGGGTAGCTCAAAATTATCCATCGCAGAACAAACCAGAGGAAATATCCTGCTTAAGGTCTGAAGAAGAATATATCAGGAAGCAAAGGGAGAGCTAACGAAGTGAAGAATTATTGTGAGGAAATGTTCTCTTTGATAAGTAAAAGTTTTTTGGACCTTGATAAGGAAAGAAGTGCTGGGACATTGGGAAAAATCAATATAGCTAAACATCTTAAGGAAAGAAGTGCTGGGACATTGGGAAAAATCAATATAGCTAAACATCTATTGGACATCAAAGAAACATCAGAACGCGGAGATATCCCAGATAATCCGTGCCTATGGCTCCAAGTGGACAAATGGCCACATTTACCAAGTTTACGCTAAATTATGCTCCATCATCACGTAGGGTCAATCCGACAAGTACGAAAACGTTTTCCACAGTTGGTTAAGAGTTGTTACACTTTTGAAGCAAGCAACCAAGTAGAGCCTTCCAGGTTGATAGCCCAGTTGGTGGAGAGGTGCGTCGAACAGGCGAAGGGGTAGGTTTCTGGTGTTAAATAATGATAGATGTCAACCTATTCTATTTCTAGAACCCAAAGGGCAGGGAAAGGAAGGTGCTCCGCCCTTACTAGGGAAGGTAAAGAGGAGGAGATGAAACGGCCAATTTTCCATTTGTAACTGGAAATTTTTCAGAACGATCGAAATTCCAGAAGTTCAGAAGTTTGTTTAAATAGAAGAAAGATTGTAATAGAAAAGGATTTTTGCCATGAATAGATTGTAATAGAGAAAGTTTTATGTAGCCAGGATTAATACAAAGCGAATTGAAGACTCCATATTTCATCAAGATTGAGTTATGTGTTTTTCCTCTGTTTTTCATGCTTCATGTCATTTTTACATATATGTCTTTGATCAATGTTTTAGCTGCAATTTAGTATAACTTCTACTGTGGTGATCAGGTTCTAGGTATCTAGTTTTTTTACAGTTTTTCCTCTGTATCAGCTACTATTGGGTACAAGACCTATGAATTATTTAGATCTCTACATTATATGCGTTCATTAAGGTATTCATGTCTTTTCTTCTTCTACCACAGTGTGGGATTCCTCTGAAATTGATTCCCCATATTGTTGACAGCTCTATGTTTTCGCACTTGGTTTCAAGATTTTAAACTCAGTTACGGAAAATGGCCTTCGTTTTTGTTAAACCCTTCGATTGCCTTCACTGAATTTTCCATGTTTAATCTAAAGTTGAGATAAGGAATTTAAAGCATCCACCTTCTTTTAAATCTCTGTTCTCCCCATGATTGTACCCATCATAGGACAACCCAATATCGAACCCGGTCTATTGGATCAAATCAGCATCACTTTAAATATTTTCCATACCATACTCAAGACCGCCACCACCCGGACATAGCTCAAACGTTCATGGGCCGCCATCGAGCGAGATATCAACATTCAAGAATATTTAGAAGCTAGACAAAGACAACTTAGAGATCGGCCATAGCTTCATCCCCCCAAGTTGTTTCTTCCCCTTCCTTTTCTTTCACTCTTTTTAGATGCTTAGATTCTACACTTTATAGCCTTAAGTGTAAACTTAGGAACAACATATTTCTAGCGTCGTTGCCGGGGATAGAGAATCGTAGTCACTTTCCCCTGAGAAAACGACATTTCCAAGTTTCATTTTTTGATAGTGAACAAAGAGCGAACACCTTGTTAAGGCTAAACCTTCATCAATCACTTGGTGACTCCACTCTTAAAGTAAACTAGCATCCTTTCGGAAGAACACCAGACAAAACCCAGATGCTAAACAGACAACGCCAGTTTTCGACCCTGAAAAAATACTAAGACCAAAGGGTATTTTTAAATAAAACGTGGTTACATATCAACCCAAGTCTAATAAGTATCAAGATAATACCTCTTTCGAACCTTCATCCTCGCGAGAAATTCCTCTTAGGAAAATATTAGACAGTGCCACCAAAACTGAGATCTCTCTGACTACCTCTTATGTACAAGAGGCGACACACCTACCTCAAAGCTCATCCCTATCGATATCCCATCGACTCTCAATATAAACCCCTTCGTCACTCAAGTCTTGGAAGAACTTTCCACGTACATGGATTCAACACTGGTGGGTTCTCCCACTTACATATCCTCCAAGTCGGAGGAGCTGAGTCCACGTATACCTTCTTTTCCTTTTTCATCCTTCACCTCCCCTGGTAAAAAGTTTCCCGATTTATCCCTTTTCCACCCTGAGGAAGCCAAAGAGTTGGTTTACATATTCGCCAATGATCCTTATAATGCACCGATTTCCTCTCCTTAGTTATCCATGGCCGTCGTCGGAGGAGGAGCAGGGGGAATATGAGGTCAAGGCCAGCAACCGCCTCCCAAGGTTTTCACCATAGTAGTTGCTAGATATGCCCCCTTGGTCCTTCCCATACCTCTCCATGATTTACTTAAAAACTATATGAAAAAATTACCCAAGTTCACAGGAGAAGGGGATCTAACTGCAGCTAAGCATATCAATTTTTTTGATCAATTCGTTGATATTCTAGGTCTCGAGCATGAGGACGTGTACTCCCGATTGTTTGTCCAAACCTTCAAAGGATAGGTAAGAACTTGATTTTGGAGCCTGCCCCCAGGTTCAATCATATCCTACGATGCGCTAGAAGACCTCTTTCTCAAACAATGGGGTGAAAGAAATGATCATTTATACTATTTGACCGAGTTCGGGTCTTTAAAGAAAAAGGGATCTAAAACTATTATGGAATTTGTCCAAAGGTTTAATAAGTTGTATAATAAGATCCCTGCTAAAGTTAAACCGTCTCAACCCGCTGCCAAATTAACTTTCGCAGGAGATTTTGAACCCAATTTCTCTCTACTATTAAGAGAAAGGAGAGGGGCTGACCTAACCCAAATGCAGGACGACGCTGCTAAAATTGAGTCAAACATGATGGATTTGGGTAAATTAAAAACAAAAATTGAGACGAGAAATAGGGAAACTAGACGTCTCAGAGAACAAGCAGGCCCCTCTGGCTATGGAAGATCCTCAGATGACAAAATGGATGACATGGCTAGGATAATAAAATAACTATCAAACAAAATCTTCAGAATGGATCTAGATCAATCCAAAGCTAATCAATTTGTTAAGAGAGATTTCAGGAGAAATCCAAATCCTCAGTTCCAACCAAGACAAATTAAAAATGAAGACCAAAATATCCAAGCACCTCTGAAAAATGAAAATTTTATAAGGGGAAATGATATGCAAGAGTTCAAAGACTTGGAAGAAGATGTAAACATCTTAGGCAACGACTGTGTACAACCTCACTTGACCAAAGAAGATAATGAGAGGTCCCTGAACACGGAACAATCATCGGTCAAAGACAAAAATGGCGCTGATGGCTTCGTTTATCAAGAAATGGATGACACCAAAATGGCTGAACCCTAGCACAAGTACAATCTGAGACCTAGAAACAAACCTGTGTCGAATGAGCAACCCAAGAAAATTTTTCCTAGGGGCGAAATATACGATCCCGTCCAGAAAGAGATCAAGATGCGAAATAACATAGCGGTAGATTTGCAGAATACCAACGTAAAAGGGGCCGAAGCCCAAGCGAGAAAAAATAAGGCAGCTGAAACACAGACACTCGAAACTAGAAACACTAAAATTAAAATAGTGATACTAAATAAAATGGATAGGAAAGAGTCTGAGGTTTCAGCTAAGGAAACAGATAAAACCGTAGGGGTTTTCTACCTAGAAAGCGAGATAAAAAAGATAAAGATACACATACCTTTGGTCGAGTTGGCGAAGAATCCTATGTACCGAAAAAAAATAACCAAGATGATAAATTTTTCAGATCTGGATAGTCACTCTGATGTAATAAATCTGGAATATGACAAGCCTAATATCACTTTTGGTCCACATTTTGAAGGTTCTAGAGATATCGTCACCCGTTTCTATATTACCATGAAAGTGCATGATCGATTGTTCCATAATTGCATGCTGGACTCCGGGGCCTCTCATAACGTAATGCCCAAATCTATTATGGATAGAATAGGCCTTGAAATCACCAGACCCTATGGATATCTTTACTCATTCGATTCAAGGAGAGTTAAGTGCATGGGCATGATCAAAGATCTAGTAGTCACGCTCGCCTAGATTCTGGCAAAAAACATCCTAATGGATGTAGTTGTCGCCGATATACCCCCAAAGTATGGTTTACTGTTATCTAGATCTTGGGGATCCAAGCTCAGGGGATCCCTTCAGCTGGATATGACCTATGCCATAGTCCCTGTTTTTGGTGGACAGTTCACATGGTTATACAGAGAAACACGTTTGGCATATACGGTAAGTGATCCACAGAATCCTAACAATTACTTGGTTTACATCACCGATCAAGACCTGGGAAATCGTATTCTTTCCTTTGACAATACTGAAGAAAGTTGTGCAGAAGAAGGTGACATAGATGAAATCAGAACCGAAAACACAACTAAAAATATGCACAGCACTAGAACTTGGAAAATGTTCTTTGATGGAGCTTCATTGTGCGAAGGAGCGGGTGTGGGAGTGCTTTTCATAGCACCTAAAAATGAATTTGTCGTCCCTTTCTCATATAGGCTACAATGGGACGTAGACTACACAAACAACGTTTGTGAGTATGAAGTTGTAGTCTTGGGTCTGGAAGCTGCCAGGAAGCTAAACATAAGGAACTTCGAGGTCTATGGAGATGTTGAACTAATTGTGAAGCAGGTAAATTGGCAATATCAGGTGAAGCACCCAAGACTGAGGTCTTACAGAAATTGCGAATGGGATCTAATGGAAAATTTATTTTCATCGGTAAAGGTTCATTTCATCCCACAAGCCAAAAACCAGCAAGCTGATTCACTAGCCAAAGAAGCTTTGACTTTTGTACCCCCTACCTCTTTCAAATTAAAGTACCACATAGAGGTAAGACATAGGCCATCCATACCAAACAACATACAACATTGGCAGGTCTTCGAGGATGATGAACATATCAAAAATTTCTTGGAAATGGTGGGTGATTTCTCTGAAACCCACATTGAACAAGAGAACCAAAAAAATCATACCTGGATTATGCAGGAAGAGGAGGAGCCCCAGGAGTTCCAAGAAAAAATTGCAAATCATCGCTTGCTAGTGTTAAAAGGTAACGAGATCCCTAAGGGACTGATACCTCTGGAAAGGTTGTCTGATCAAAACAACATGCCTCTGAAGTCCGCCTTACAGCCCCAACTGGAGGAGGTCGAAGACTATGATGAGGGAACCACCAAAGATCCTAGAGTAGTGAAGTTATCAAAGTACCTTCCTCCTGAGATAAAAAGAAAGTATAAGGACTTACTCGGGTGGTATAAAGATGTATTTTCATGGTCTTACAATGAGCTCAGAACCTATGATACCTCTGTAATCGAGAAAAAGATACCTTTGAAACATGGTGTTAAGCCCTTCAAACAAAATCTTAGACAAATCAACCCCATTTTACTACCTATGGTCGAAAGAGAAGTGAAACAGTTGTTAGATGAAAAAATTATTGTACCTCTCGGGTATTCTGACTAGGTGGCGAACTTAGTCTCGGTTAGGAAGAAAAGAGGGGATATCAGGTTGTGCATAGACTTTAGAAATCTAAACAAGTCCTCCCTCAAAGATAACTATCGTCTACCCAAAATGGATCAAGTTTTGGAAAAAGTAGTCGGGGAAAATAGGATGTCGATGATCGATGGGTTTTCCGGTTATAATCAAATTGTCGTGAATGAGCATGATAAAGAAAAAACAAATTTTACCACCCCTTGGGGAACATTTATGTATGAAAAAATGCCTTTTGGTCTGATGAACACAGGTGCTACCGTCCAGCACAATATGGACATCGCCTTCATCGTTGAAAAAGATAAATTCATGGTTATCTACCTTGATGACCTAACTGTCTTCTCCAAATCTGATGAAGACCATCTGCTGCACCTGAAGCAAACGTTTGAAAAATGACGAAAATTTGGTTTGTCTTTAAACCCCAAGAAGTATCACTTTGTGATGCAGGAAGCTAAAATCTTGGGCCACATTGTGTCTCGGGACAGAATCAAAATCGACCCTAAAAGGGTGGAAGCTATAGACACCATAAATATTCCTAGGAATATAAAAGAAGATGAGTCATTTTTAGGAAAAACAATTTTTTGAGAAGATTTATCCCAAACTTTGCTGAAATCATGAAATTGATCACATATATGATCAAGAAGAACAACGAAGTGAAATGGATAGCATAGGCTAAATCATCGTTTGCAAGCATCAAGAAATTTATCAGCGAAGCGCCCATATTAGCAAGCCCTGATTACCTAAAGGATTTCCTGATTTTCTTGTTCGCCTCCGAACACACAGTGGCGACGGTACTCCTCTAGAAGAATGAAGAGGGTTTCGAGCAACCAATAGCATTATTATGTAAAAGTCTTAGATATGCTGAACTGAGATACGATATAATAGATAAACAAGTGTATGCTATGGTTAAGGCTTTGAAGGCTTTTAGAACTTACGTGCTTCAGTCCAAGGTAATTGCATACGTTCCCACCAGTTCTGTGAAGGATATATTGGTTCAGCCTGATAGTGATGGAAAAAGAGGTCGATGGCTCACTAAAATTCAAGAGTTCGACCTAGAGGTAAAACCGACGAAACTAGTAAAAGGACAAGGTCTGGCTAAGCTCTTGATGGAATCAAATTTTAGAGAACTCAGAATAAATCACCTGCAGGGATACGAAGGACATGGGGATGTAAACGAGCCCGACAACCAAATAGATATCTCCAGAATCGAAGAGAATTTTTCCCTTTCAGATTGGTCTAAAGATATAGTGTCCTACCTACTAACCCTTAAATGCCCTAGCGATTTGCCTCCAGTGAAATCCAGGACACTGAAACTACATGCAGTGAAGTACTGTATATCCAAAAGTCAACTGTACTGGAAGGACCCCTTAGGCTTCCTACTGGTTTGTTTGGTAGAATCAGAAACAGAGGGGGTCATAAATGAATTCCACGAAGGGGTGTGCAGGGCGCATCACACCTAGAGGGCAACTGCTTATAAAATCCTAAGGGCAGGATATTATTGGCCTAAAATTTTCTCAGATGTCAACATCAAAGTCAGAGCCTGCAACCCTTGCCAGTTGTTCATGGGAAAACAAAATCTCCTAGCGCTACCTCTGGTTCCTTTCAAAACCGAAGCCCCTTTTCAACAATGGGGGTTAGATTTTATAGGTGAAATCAACCCACATTCCAGCGCTCAACACAAATGGATCCTCACTGCCGAAGATTATTTCACCAAATGGGTGGAGGCTATTCCCACTAGGAAGGTGATCGATTCGATGGTGATATATTTCCTGGAAGAAAGCATACTTTCCAGATTTGGTTGTCCCCGAAAAATAGTGACGGATAATGCCCAGGAATTCAAGTCTATGGCAATGGTCACCTTTTGCCAAAAATATATCATATTGGGCCACTCCACAGCATATTACCCTCAAGGTAATGGGTTAGTTGAATCATCAAATAAGAGTTTGTTTACCATAATTAAGAAGGTACTGAGCGAAAACAAAATATCTTGGCATGTACACTTAAAATATGCCTTATGGGAAAATCGGATAGGTACGAAGAAATCCATTGGTACTTCTCCTTTTCAGATGGTGTATGGGACTGATGTGGTTTTACCTATAAATTTGGTGCTCCCTATAATGTAGCTCTGGCAATATGAGAGAGAAGAGCCAAACCATGTCATTAGAAGAATAAATCAGTTGATCGAGTTCCAACAACACAAGATCGAGGTAGACGCAAGGATGCAGAAATATCAGAACAATATGAAAGCGTTGTTCAATCGTAAAGCCAAAAACAAGGATTTCCTCCTCGGAAATTTGGTTTTGAAATGGGATGCCAGGAGGGAATATTCGACAAAACATGGTAAATTTGATGATATCTGGTACAAACCATTCAAAGTCTTAGCTTCTGGAGGGAAGAATTAATTTTTGTTAGAGAATTTGGATGGTGTGACTCTTAGCGCCCCTATCAACGGGTGTTATTTAAAGCACTATATGAAATAAATCAGTTCCAGACCTCCATTGTATATACCGGTTTTTTTTGTCTTTTCTTTTCATAAAATGTTTCAGTAAGTTCACTTTCATCTTGAATAAAACAGGTTGTTGATTTCCTAGAAGTAGAGACATAATTTTTGACACCCAGAATCCCATAAATCCTGAAGACCTAATACTCTTCGTGTTGTTTCAGGGAGGCCTCTGAATTACAGCCCAAACTGCGAAAGGAGAAAGGGACGGTCAGGTATCCGAAAATTGACCCACCCGAAACAGGTGATAAAGAATGTTTTTTCAAGAAGAAGATGAAGTGGTAAGGCAAAGAGATGAATTTCCAAAGTATCTGGGTTTTCAAATGAATATCAATTAAATGCAGTAGTAGTCTCACAAGTATGATGTGTTCACCTGAGTCGGGATTGCATGATAATATCCAGTTTTTTGGGGGCCCATGGCCTACTCACTTTCCTTTTTTCTCCCTTGGCCCTTTCTCCCTAAGCTCTGACACCTGCCCATACCATCCACAGAGGAAAATAATTTATGCTTCCATTTGGGAAACTGGCGAGCATCTCCGAAAGTAAACTGGTCTTCATAGTTTCTCGGTCCCATGCTGAACAAGGCCATGTGTGGGTGGACCTTAACTCTCTTAAGTCTTTCAACAGTTTTCAAATGGTTAAGTCTTTCTCAAAACAAGGCCCCTGGAAATGAATTACCCCCTTTGTTTTCCTACAAGCTAGGGCATTGTGAAGGATAAGAGAATGTTGGTCCAGAGMACTCAAAGCTAGTTGACAGGCCTCTGTTGGGAATTTTACACAAATACCACCCCTGGTATTACTTATACAATTTGATTGCCCCCACTTCAGTTTCCAAAAAATAAAATATAAGATAGATGGTGAAAGGAAATTCATAATTGATTTCCCCATTTAGTCTAAAGAGATGATGAAAGGAAATTCATAAAATTATTTCCTTCATCTCAACATTTAAATGCATAATTACCCTTTGAAGTGGTGAAAGGAAATTCAATAAAGGGGACCAGATAACTTCACTGGGGTACTGAACAAGCTCGCTGGAAGTGAAGAAATGTCTAAAGATATCTGTAAGGTTGTCATACATAAATCATACTATGCTCTGGTAATTAGCTTTCTCGAAAATGGATCTACACCTCAGGTTCGTTGCAGGTCTCCCTGATCAAAATCATGAATTATACTTCATTTTGATGCAAGCCAAAACCCACAGAACCTGTTGAATTTCCTAAGATTTTTTTGGGCCACCTTGGGCAGACCCGTGTTCAGTGTTGAGGAAGGGAGAGTTACCATGGAATGTAGCTGAGCTTAGAAAGCGTTTCGGGTTTGAAATCTTTATAGAATTCGATTTGGAACCTCAAGGTTCTCTCTGTATCCTCTTTCCCAACCAGTTTCTCAGAAGCAAACTGATGACTCCATTTACCCATACAGGCACTCGATCTATTGTTCTTCTCGTTACGAGAGGAGACGATATCCCTAGTTGGAGCCGATGTTGGAACTGCCATTTTCTAAATAAGTGAGATGTTATATTTAAGCCCAGAAAGCTAGTTTCGAGAGTTCGCTTATTTCGCAACATTTACCACTGTCCTTAGTATCCTGACACGCAAAGTGGCGATAACAGTTTTAAAGTTTACCAAGGTTAGTGTCAGGAATAATTCTTTTAAACCGTGGTTAAGCACGATTGCAATTTCGCGACTCAGCGATTGCTCTCCCAAAAAACAATACCTTTGTAGCTCTGAGTCGCGAAGTTGCGATATTCTTTAGTTAAGCATGGATTAATTAAGAGTTTAAGTCAGATAAAAGATAATTAACTAAATCACATCATCGCAATTTCGATTCTTGGGGGCTCAAAGGCTAGGAGTGAAATATTCTGATACGGCGAACGCCGAAAAGGGGGGATTAAAGACTAAAACACCCTTAATTAAAGGAGTTGAACTAGATTAATTGACACACTAAGCAACCTTTAACACGCACCGTCTATGGAGTAAGTTTTAATTTTTTTTGCGTTGGTTTGTGTTATGACTCGTCAAACATTTATGGCATTTATTTGAACTGCGTCGAGGTGACAGATAGTAGGATCTCATTTTTACTTCTAAATATTTCTATTAAGTGATTTGACTGTTCTGTTTGCAAGGACACTAGGGGTTTAAATGAACAAGATAGAGAGTTTTTCCTTCATTATTTCAGTTCTCATTTCTATTTGCGCATAGAGCCATTTTACCAGGTTAACCACTATTTGTGATTTTCAAATCTTTTCGATAGGTGGTCCAGTTGCAGGTTTCACTATCATGGCTCCACGAAAAATTCCCAAGTTAGCTGCCGATAGTTCAGGTTAGGTTTCAGACATTGTTTCCGATACCTTTCCCCGAAGTATTAATTCTATCAAGACATGGTCATACGTTTCCAACATCCTGCAATCCATGTCGATAAACTCTTCGGATGATTCTAGCAACAATGAGAAGGATGATTTATCAACCAAATACAAAATATTCACTCAAGAAGAGATGCACAAAATAGTGGCGAGGCCCCAGCTTCTTTCCTATTGTGATATGATTAGGTGGGCACTGGACCATGTGGACATCTCGATGAGGACGATTATCAGCGAACAAAAGGTGACAATTGGTACCTTCCGGCCTGAACATTCGCGGGCAATGTATAAACTGTCACCAACGCCGAACCTTACTCACAATGTCGAATTCCTAGAAGGCTTCAAGAAGAAGGAGTGCGATCAGTATGCAAAAAGTTTGTCTGATTTGATCAAAGATTGGGTCTCACACCCCGTGAAATTCAGGGATGACTCCAACAAGATCTATTCAATCTCTTCCTTGGAGCCACAGTTCAAGTACATAGCGATGCTGACCTGTAGGTTGTAAGGGAATTAAGACACTACCCATTTTGTCCTCCCATGGGTGCCACTCATTCATACAATCACTGAGGGTTTCTGCTTCGACTGGGCCAAAMTGTTGTCCGACAATCTAACCAGTCGAATTACTGAATATCGAGCACAGAGGGCGAGTAAGAAAKAAACTTCATTATTTATGTCTGCTTACATCGCGGATTCCATATGCTTCATGACACCCTTCCCACTAATGAATTGAAGTTGGGYTCCATCTAATACAGAKCCTATTCATGTCTACCACTCGAAGCTTTGGGAGGATAAGGCCAAAGAATGCATCTACRAGATCTTCAATTRGGTAATGGTGCCATTGCATGTCGCCATCTTTGGCCAGCTACCTCCCAGGATGTCATATAGCGTCGCGACCACCCTAAGGAGCGTGGAATATTGGTATCTAGAGGMAAAAWTTTTGTATATCARGGTTTTCAACACCTCTATCCCTCCATATGCTCTCCCACTATTCCTGCCAGATAAGCTATTGTGTCATGAGATCGCCAAACAGACTGTGCTCGACGAAATAAGCAAAGAGCTCAAAGGAGTATCAAAAAAGGTATGGCCTCCATTCCCTATTCATATTGGTGCATATTCCTTATTAGATTTTGGCCACGCCAAAGCTGAGGCTATGAATTTAGAAGAAATGAAGCTGGTGGATATTGAGTTCAAGAAGCACAACCCTAGTAAGGTTGTGAGAAATCACATGGTGAGTTGTGGCCTGAAGAGGTATGAACATGAGGATTCCCCTCAATATGAAATATTCCAGGGCATGAGGTCCTTCACTGAATTCGTAAGTTGGATTCTAGACCTACCACCTGGAGATATGGCCGAATTTTTGAAATTCCGGGAGCACCGACGGAGTTGTCTCCCCCAAATTTTACAGGGTGAAACCCCAAAGCTTCTAGTTATAAAGTAGATGGAGGCCAAAGGTACAAAGGAATCAAGTCCTAACAGGGAGAAGGACCAAGGGAAAAAAGGGGAGGTTGGAACCTCAAAGCAAGGAGCCGAAGTCCCCCAAAAGTAGTAAGGAAACCCTGAAAAGGGTACGCTAGGCAGGCATGCCCAAGGCCAAGCAGAGATACCTTCACAGGGATCGGGAGACTCACTATCACTCACGTCAAACAAGATGGTCACAGAGGTCACCCCGAAACAACCATCCAAGGAAATTAACAGTTCAATTGCTATTATCACTCCCTTATAGTTCACAAAGGGGAATCCTGATGCGGGGTGGATTTTCAATGAAGAACTGACACCCATTTCTGTAGAGGAGATGCCTCCTAATGAATTTTTCTTTGAAAAAAAAAGAAAGGCTGTGGTGAGGCAAGAATTATATCAAAAAGAGGGTGTAATGGCTAAAAAATTTAAAATCATGACAAATGGGAAGGCCGCAAAAGAGGAGGAATTCATAGAGGAGATATCCAGGACACTAGGGGCTTATGATACAACCAATCAATACTTAGTTGGGACTTTGAAGGCCCAGTTGAAATGAAAGAAACTCCTGATCAGTAAATTGGAAGCTAAAGTGGCTACTGCTGAAGCGAATGTTAGGGATGAGGTGAGCAAGACCCTTGAGAAATACCGAACAACCGACCTGCATGAAATTGAGAAGCTTAGGTCTGACCTCGAGCAGGTGCGCCAGTCGATGCAAATTATCCAAACACAGGTAAGCCAACAGGCGAAACAAGTTATAGAGTTGCAATCAAAATTGGATGTGGCTGAGAACCAGGTTGTAGACATAAAAGTGTTAAGATCCTAGGCTGCCGAAATCCAACATAAGGTATTAACGGCTCAACAAAACCTACTTGTAAAGGTAGGAACCATTCAAAACCATTTGCAGATGGTAGCTAAAATATTAGAGAATATTCTTCGAGAGAAAGAGAAGTCGAGGCATCATGAGTCACTTTCCAAGACGTTGTTATAGCTACGGCGAAGATAGAGACGGTCGCTAGCTCAAAATTATCCATCGCAGAACAAACCGGAGGAAATATCATGTTGAAGGTCTAGGAGAAGAATATATCAGAAAGCAAAGGGAGAGCTAATGAAGTGAAGAATTCTTGTGAGGAAACATTCTCTTTGATCAGTAAAAGTTTGCTAGACCTTGATAAGGAAAGAAGTGCTAGGACGCTGGGCAAAATCAATATAGCTAAAAATTTGTTGGACATCAAAGAAAACATGGAGAAGGAACAAGTGGAGATATCCCAGATAAGCCAGGTCGTTATGGCCCAAGTGGACAAATGGCTAGTACAACCAAGTTTACAATTATGCTCCATCATTACAAAGGACTGACAAGTAGGAAAAAGTTTTCCACAGCTGGCAAAGATTTGTTACACTTTTGAACCAAGCAACCAAGCAAAGCCTTCCAAGTTGATAGCCCAGTTGGTGGAGAGGTGCGTCATTTTCATCGAGTAGGTGAAGGGGCAGGTTTCTGGTGCTAAATAATGATATATGTCAACCTATTCTATTTCTAGAACCCAAAGGGAAGGGAAAGGAAGGTGCTCCGCCCTTACTAGGGAAGGCAAAGAGGAGGAGATGAAATGCTCCAAGTTTCCATTTGTAACTGACAATTTTCCAGAACGATCGAAATTCCAGAGGTTCAAAAGTTTGTTTAAATAGAAGAAAGATTGTAATAGAAAGGGCATTTTGCCATGAATAGATTGTAATAGATAAAGTTCTCTTAAGCCAGGATTAATACAAAGCGAATTGAGGACTCCATATTTCGTCAAGATTGAGTTATTTGTTTTTCCTCTATTTTTCATGCTTCATGTCATTTTTACATATATGTATTTGATGAATGTTTTGGCTGTAATTTAGTATAACTTCTACTATGGTGACCAGGTTCTAGGTATCTGGTTTTTTTACAGTTTTTCCTCTGTATCGACTACTAGCGGGTATAAGACCTGTGAATTATTTAGATCTCTCCATTATATGAATTCATCAAGGTATTCATGTCTTTTCTTCTTCTGCCACATCGTGGGATTCCTCTAAAATTGATGCCCCAAATTGTTGACAGCTCTATGTTTTTGCACTTGGTTTCAAGATTTTAAACTCAGTTACGGAAAACGGCCTTCGTTTTCGTTAAACCCTTCGATTGGCTTCACTGAATTTTCCCTGTTTAATCTAAAGTTGAGATAAGAACTTTAAAGCATCCACCTTCTTTTAAATCTCTATTGTCCCCATGAATGTACCCATCATAAGACAACCCAACATCGAACCCAGTCTATCGGATCAAACCATCATCGCTTTAAATATTTTCCATACCATACTCAATACCGCCACCACCTGGACAGAGCTCGAATGCTCATGGGCCACCATCGAGCGACATATCATCATTCAAGAATATTTAGAAGCTAGACAAAGACAGCTCAGAGATCAGTCATATCTTCATCCCCCCAAGTTGTTTCTTCCCCTTCCTTTTCTTTCACTCTTTTTAGATGCTTAGACTCTACACTTTATAGCCTTAAGTGTAGACTCAGGAAGAACACCATGGATAAGGACTAAGTCATATCACAAGTGAAAATGATGTGAAAAATTGTGGTATAACACCTTTATTGATCAACTCTTGGATGTCTTAGCCAAAAAGGAATACTTTTCAATTATAGATGGATTTAATGGATACAACCAAATTCATATCAGTCCCAAAGATCAGGACAAAACCTCTTTTACTTTCCCTTGGGGTACATTTTCCTACAAAGTCTTACCATTTGGCCCATGTAATGCCCCAACCACTTTCCAAAGAGAAATTCTTAGCATCTTTTCATAACTCATTCATGATAATGTTGAGATCTACATGGATGAATTTGCCCCTTATTGAAAGTATTTTGATGAATTCTTAGACAATATACACAAAGTTCTCCAAAGATGTAGAGAAATGAACATGTCCCTTAGCAATGAAAAATGTAATATGATGATGAATGAAGGGAATGTATTAGGACATTTTCTATCCTCCAGAGGGATTGAAGTAAACAAAAACAAAATCAAAATCATCACCCTACTTCGTGCACCTATGAAACCAAAATATGTTAGAAATTTCCTCGGATATGTAGGATACTACAAGAGGTTCATAAAAAATTTCAGTAAGAAAGCTTCTCCTCTTTTAACCTTGATTTCCAAAGATGTAGATTATTGTTGGACTCTGAACTGTCAACCTTTTGAAAAAATAAAAGAGAAACTCTTAATTTCTCATATACTACATGGTCCCAATTGGGCTCTTCCATTTCACATTCACACTGATGCATCAAACAAGTCTATAGGAGCAGTCTTAGGACAATATGAAAACAAACCTTATAATATTTATTTCATAGGTAAACATTTGGATGGTGTAGAGCTCAACTATACTGTTAAAGAAAAGGAATTCTTAGCATTAGTTCATCCTCTCAATAAATTCAAACACAATGTTATAGGGTGTAAATTTTTTGTACATACAGATCATGCTACAGTTAGATACTTGATGAACAAACCTGACGTAAATGGTAGAATGATAAGATGGTTTTTTTTATTACAACAATTTGATCTAACTATAAGCCTATAAAGCAAAGTGTAGTTGCATATTTTTTACCAACATTGATTATTCCTATTGAATAAGGAATGATTGATGACCAGTTTCCATATGAGCACCTCTTTTTCATATCAACACAAACCACTTGGTTTTCTAACATAGAAAATTATATAATAACAGTGAAATTTCCTTAATAATTCCCCTGCAGAGAGAGATGTAAGATTGTTCGAAATAGTTCAGTATACTCTTGGGTAGAAGGCTATCTGTTCAAAATTTTCCCAGAGAATATTTGGAGAATATGCATAAGAGAAGATGAGGTGAATGATATCCTACATGCTTTCCATGATGAACCATGTGGAGAAAATTACACAACAAAGAGGACAACTTACAAGATCCTACAMGCATGATACTATTGGCCAAACCTACATAAAGATGCTCAACAATACACTTCACATTGTGGTGAGTTTCAAAGAATGGGGAAACCTACAAAGAGGAATGAGATGCCTTTACATCCCCAAGTATCATTGGAACCATTTGAAAAATGGSATATGGACTTCATAGGCCCAATTTGTCCTCCATTAGGAAAAAACAAGCACATATTTCTATGTACAGACTATATGAAAAAATGGGATGAAGTCAAAGCTATGAAATATGTCACTAAATCTAATGTAGCTTCATTCCTCCAAGAATGCATATTCTCGAGGTTTGGGTATTCAAGAGATATAGTCACAGATCAAGGACCTAAATTTGCATCCATACTTATTGACGAAATCACAAAGCAACATAACATCTGCCACATGAAATCAATACCTTACCAGCCATAATAAAATGGCCAAGATGAAGTCACCAACCGATATCTAGAAAACATCCTCACCAAAAAAATGAGCATGAATAATAAATATAGGTCAAATAAACTCACAAAAGTAGCATGGGCATACAACATTACATGGAAAACTACCACATGGCTTACTCCCTTCGAGTTATTCTATGGTAAGAAATCCATGCTCTCTATTGAATTTGAATATCAGATATTGATAGCAACAACTGAATTACACATGAATTTACAATCAACACAAAGATAAAGATTGAGTAAGCTAAATGACTTAGATGAGTACAGGATGCAATCCCTCTTCATCATTGAAGTAGTATAGAAACAAAGAAAATATTGGCATGATAAATATATTAATAATAGCAAGTTCAAAGAAGGGGATTGGGCTCTATTATATGACTCGAGATTTAAGGACTTCAAGGGAAATATGATGACTAGGTGGTTAGGAACCCACATTATTGAGAAATTTTATGATAATGGTTCAGTCCAGATCANTATTAATAATAGCAAGTTCAAAGAAGGGGATTGGGCTCTATTATATGACTCGAGATTTAAGGACTTCAAGGGAAATATGATGACTAGGTGGTTAGGAACCCACATTATTGAGAAATTTTATGATAATGGTTCAGTCCAGATCACAACCATTGATGAAAAAAGAATACCTCTGATGGTAAATGGATTCAGAATAAAGGTTTATGAAAAACCACTGAAAAAACAAGAGTTAATATAAATAAAGAGGATACAAATTTTGATGTGATTGATAACAAATATTCTCTCAATCCATCCCAATAAAAAATATAAAAAAAAAGAATAAAATCCTCGATGAAAACCTCCCATACGAATCTAGGACAGATTTGTGGGTGAAAACCTACAATAGAGGCAATATCATATCTGAGGAATAAATAAATATCCGCATCAATAAAAACTCCTAGAGGTTGGATGAGGCAAGGCATTGGTGAAAACCAATGATGGAACTTCTGCCTTCAGAAAAAAAAAAAAGAGAAGAAAAAAAATATTTTAGGGTACTAATATTTTGTTTTGTAGGTACCAAAGACACCATTTGGAGTAATCATCTACACAAGCATAAATAAATAAATACTCAACAACCATAAAATAAAAGAGGTAATAATCATTTTAGTTTGCCTACACTTCACATGACATCTTCCATACATAACATTTTCCATCATCTCCATTATCCTTGTTTTTATTTTCATCATTCATCAATACCACTTTCCATACTCAACAAATTATATTTCACAATTTGTTTTCAATAAAAATAACCTATAAGACCATCCTACATATTTCTACAAGACCATTCTATAATATTCTACAAGATAAACCTACAGGATCATATCTAGTAGAAATGGAAAACATTCAAGGGTCAAAATCAATATCAACAATCAGTTTATCAACATCAACAACACAACAACATTCTCCAACCATTTCAACATCAAAATCAACAATCGAGAAAGAAAAATCACATTTCTATAAGATACTTTGTATCATGTAGAAAACATTCAAAATTTATAGTATGCTTTGTATCTTGTAGAACAATTGTAGAACTAATTTCAAAGAACATTTTAAGAGGACCTGAACATAATCAAGTAACCAATCTCCATTGAAATTACTCCAACCACCTGCATAAAGAAAAATTAAGATGCATGCAAGGGTAATCCAGGTAGCACAATAATATCTCCTCTCAACATTTATTTAAGCTTCATACAATTTTATCCATGCTTATTTCATACGGTATAAGCAATTATAAAGTATAAATATGGTGATGAAAACGAGGACATTCACATCTTGTCATTTTGGGGTGGCCATAATTTTTGCCAAGATTAAATTAGCATGTGGATATTGAGTAATTTAAGTGGAGGATCATTTCTATGAGTTGAGAGAACGAATTAAGGAGTAGTAAAAACATCAAGTCAATAGTTGTGACAAGACAATATTCCAATCCAAAATTTAGGGGAATAACTCAAAGTTAAAGAGGACTCAGAGCACAATTTTGAAATTTGAAAGGAAGAAGAGGTGGTTCAAGCTATGCAAGAGAAATAAGACAAGCTCGCAAGTCAGGAAGTGAAGCAACACACCCAACCAAATAATTACAAGATGATCTAGGAATATAATCGCTACAAGTAGTCGTGAAACCATCATAAGAAAAGAAATATTTGTACAATTGTAAAAATATTCTTAGCATTTGTTTCATTTTGATTCAATCTTTATGGTTTACAGACTTATGGTCATTGATGGTGGTTTATATGGGTTAATGAAAAAAAGAATCATATCATGTAGAAACCTGATTTTCACAATCATATTCTTGTAGAACACAATTTATAAAATAACCAACTCTCCATGTGTTAAATTCTTCTTGGATATTTTCAAAATTATTGTGTTTACAAACTCATGGTCGAATTATTTCAACACTAGAATTTGTGTGAGTCTTTGAAAAATGCATCCTATAGAAACACGACTTACACAATTCTTGTATAAATATGTTTCTATAGGAATAACTACAGAGAAAATATATTGACCTTGAAGTTGTTAAGAAAACCCTCATTTTCCCTCTTTTCTTCTAAGAAAACCCTTGCTGTAATTTTATCTACCATGTTTTTAGAAAAACAAAACCGGAGTTGTCATACTCTCTAAGGAACAATTCAAACTGAACACTCTAGAGGACACTAGTAAAAATTCTTCTCTTATTTTCTTCCTTCAATGACTCAACTCATCATCCATGAGAAGTTAACTTATAAACATTAACCATGGGAGTTGGATTCAAAAGGAGAGAGCCAATACATCCTTCTAGGGTTTATGACAATCTTGATATAGTATAAATATTCCAAAGATGTAATTGACTGGGATGATTTGAAAGACTCAGATGATATGATCATGAGGTAGCATTAGAGATTCTTTAGAATTTCTATAATATATAATAACATGAATATGCGACCATAGTAAGGGGACTTGTAATGAGAATTAATGAAGCCTCCATCAACAGGGTATCTAGTCTTCCCTTGGTCCTCCCTTGGGATAAATAAGAGATACAAGAATCCATTAATGCTAAGAAGGAATTCTTCCTCCCAAATGAGAAACCTGATGAGGACAAAAATGACATTAAAAGGGAAAGACTCCCTCATCCATGTCCAGAGGTGGCCTATCATATCATCAAATGCATCACATGTGAGGGTAGGATGAGTGTAGTCTATGCTTACCACTTCATACTATTATACCAGCTTAGACATCTTCCAAATCAAGAACCACACAAGAACATGAGCATCCCTTACATCCTCATGCAATCATTAAAGGAAATGAGACTCAAAGTAAAGAAGG
Organism: Picea sitchensis; assembly: GCA_010110895.2. NCBI lineage: Eukaryota > Viridiplantae > Streptophyta > Pinopsida > Pinales > Pinaceae > Picea > Picea sitchensis. The sequence continues at coordinate 15,387 of SNQJ01S0080324.1, read as the reverse complement.
GAAACCAAGAGTTTGTATCACATCATGTGGACTCATAAAATTGATAGTTTTAGATTCCCTCAAACAATTAAAGCACAAAATTTTGTGGGAATGTTTCATAAATATGGATCTGCAAGAATTTGAATAGGCACAAGCAACAATGAGTGAGGAGGAGAGGAAAAATGGAAAATAACCTCAAAATATCGCCAGGACCAAAATATCAAAACAAAAAAAGAAGGATAAAAAGAAGAAGATAGATGAAAAATACAAGGAAGTGGTTGATGCTTTAACCGCTCTAGGGACCCTTAATGTCATCCCCTTGAAAATAACTAGTGCAAAATGGGTGTAGCCCAAAATAAGAAGGTCCAACAAAATAAAGAGTCAAAAGAAGAAATTCCCAGTGATAGCCACTCCATTTACCATTACATCCCAAGTGGAAGAGGTTAAGGATTATCCTAGTCCAAAATTACCAAAATAAACAAGGTGGAAGGAACCTCAAGAGGATACAATGGTGAAAGAATAAAAACCACTTGAAGGAACCTCTAAAACAAAAACCGGTATGGAAAACCTCCTCTATGCAATCTTTTTAGAATTGGAGAAGGCCAAGGTTGATGTCATAAAATGGATAAAGGTGGAAGAAGACAATAATGGAAAATATAAAGAGGAGGCTTCTCAAGAATTGGAATAGAACCTCCAACTTATGTAGGAAAATTTCTAAATTATGACTATGCAGAAAGTGGAATAAAAGAAGAAGTTGAGAGTGAAAACCAAAAGTTGCAACAACAACTGATCAAGGCAAGAAGATATCTTCATGAGAAGAATGAATAGGTGGAAATTATGGAATTTATAGTCAAGAAAATAGATAAAGTGTTTATAGACATGTTGTAATGCATACCACCAGCTAGGACATATACATTGTTCCTAAAAGAGTAGTGGCATAAGAATAAAATTGCACACTTGGATAAATTTGTGAAATTCAATATTGATACCCCCAAAGATTTCTTAGATGAATATCAGGGTTGTAACATGGATAAAAGAGATAGACTCTATGAATTATACCTACATAACCTCATATTTCCACACCCCTACAATTGGAATCCCAATCCATATGTGGGGGATGTCCAATTGATGGCCTTTGCATCATGGCTAAGGCATGAGGAAACGAGGGAAGATAAATTGAATAAGTATAAGGGAGAATAAATAAAAACACCTTTGTGGATCATAGCTAAGGCTGCCAGACCTAGGGATTTCATAAACAACCATCACAACCTCTCTTTGGATAGGGATGTAGCCCTAGGATGGACAACCGAGTGAAGTGAAGAAATAACCCATTTAGATGACTCACTAAAATTATTGGGAGAAGAGTCATCAAAGTCTTGCCACATTATATGACACTCCTTTCCTCATGATTTTCTAATTAGAGAACCTCAATCCCCCAATGTCTTGCAACTTTCCCTCCTAAGGACACCTTGGTACAAAKAAGTTTTAATGAAAATGAAGACTAATTGGATAGGGTGTAGGATCAACCCTCCACTTCTTCTCCTTGTAGAACCTATGTATTATCTCAACCTAAGAAGGGAAGAAGAAGAATGGGCCATAATTGTGAAGGATAAAGGATACCATTAGTAGAAATATATCACCAGGTATGTGTTATGGGATGTGAGGAAAGAGTTCAACAATCAGCAACATCTTAGTGAACAACAACAAGATGTCGAAAAACAACATGTTAGTGAAAAACAATAGGATGTTGAACAACAACATCTTAGTGAACAACAACACGATTTTGAACAACAACATCTTAGTGAACAACAATAGGGTACAAGGCATTGACAATAGCAATAGTAGTAAGAATAGACGAACAAAATTTTGTTGCGCAAAGGGTGTGCAAATTTTCAGTTGGGGGGTGATGATGAGCCAAATTATTGGTTATTACAAAGGCTCATATTTGGCACATTTTTCCACCAAAACATGACTTAATATTTTGTTTTGACCATATTTAAATAGTAAGTCATGGATATTTTGCATATTACTTAGTGACTGTGTGTTGAAGTAGATTTTTTTGTATAATGTGACTTTTTTCTCTAATTGTTTTTCCAAATATGTGTATTCCACCAATCATGTCAAACTTCAAGATTTGGAGGTTCCAACACCCTAGAAACAAGGGATTTTGTCTCCCTCCAAGCGTTTCCATCCAAGGATCAAGGGATATTGTCTCCACCTACCTCAAAGAGAGCTCCTTGTGCATTAATGACTACTCCTGATCAACAATATTTGGAGATATAGATGTAATGTGATGATATCCCTAATTTACTCACTTCTCTCCTCGATATAGGAAGGGAGGTCAAACTCTCAAGCTATGCATATACCTCTAGTCTAGGAGATCAAAGGGGGGGAGATAGGGAGAATTTTGGAGAAGTATTGTATTAATACTTTTTGTGTTGAACAATTTTGTTAAAGGGTCAAGAGACTTATTTTTCTTGATGTATTATTGATATTCATGAAATAAATGTGGTTTTTCCTTCAGTTCATTAAAGTTTTTGTTTCGGATCCTTGTACTTCTTGGGTAGGGCCCACTAAAGAGGGATCAAAGACCCTATTAAATTTTCTATAGTTTTCATGCATGATAATTAGTGATTAGATAGTAATTCATTCCCTTTTGAATTTTAATATAGCTTTACATGATCAATCACAACTTTTGTTAATATTATCACTAATTAGCTAGTTACAACACACATCTTGTAGAAATTTTCAATAGCCTTTTGGAGAACTCTTAAGTGCCCACCAAGGCCAAGAACCTTAGATCCATTTGATTTTATTATAGTCTAGATTTATTCATGATTTTAAATACTTACACTGCCTTTTTATACCTCAGTACTGCTTCATGTAGAAACTATACAGTTCCTATAGAAATCTCTTGTAGGACGGTTTTAGTTTTATATTTCATTTTATCTTTTCAGTTTTATATTTCATTTTGTATTCATCTTATTTTCATGAAAACATCAATAAATAATAAAAATACATATGGATTGCTATTGATCAAAGGGTTAGATAATTAGCTTTTTTTATTCATGCATTAGTATAGGTTTATTTCAATAACATCTTTTTTTCATGACTGAGATTGAACTCATCTTCTGTTCTCAGTTTAATGTTGATGATTCATCATCCTTTAATACCATTAGAATAATCTATTTTCATGCAATCCATATTAGTTGTACTTTCATATTGGTTTGTTTTCCTTCAAGAAATAGTTTAGAGTTGCTTTTTAACTTTTTTCTTTTATGCATCATTCCACCTTTGATTAGTCTCAGAACTTTGATACTGATAAATGCATAATGCACACATAGTGCATAGCACCTCTTAAGTTTGTACGAACCTTGTTTTGAAAAATTAAAGTAAGGAACCAATGGTACAGTGGATTATTGCAACTATTCCTAGGGCAATCAACAAGTTTTTACCTCCCATCTTACCTTCTTCACTCCTTCTAATCTTAAATGTGTGAACAAACAAAAATATTTCAAAACTAATTCCTTTAGTGCCTCCCCAACAACGACACCGAAAATTTTCGCTTAATTTATTTGTATAAACTAATAAATTTATCGTATCAATCTAGGATCAATATACTTGTGAGGAATAATCACTATATGTGAGGGAATTAGCTTCAAAATACACACTAGAGTGAAATCCAATTTGAAATTCAATCACTAACTAATATAGGAATTGCAATATAATATAATATTGAGAAATTCAAAGCAAATCTAATTCTTCCAGCCTTATTTTGTCACACTTCCAAAGCTAGTAAAACAAGTTGTGAAGTGAAATGAGCCACTAAGGTGTTCTCTTCACAACAATACTCTGTCAACTAGTGAGATCAAGGTTTTGAAAGAATATTTTAACAAGCATGTTAAAATAAGAAGTCTTAAATGAAATATAATTCTTTCAACCTTCTATTATCACAGTTCCAATGGTATCAAGTAAGGTCATGAAGTGAAATGTCCCACCAAGGTGTACTCTTCACAACAATACTCTATCAACTAGTGAGATAAAGGTTTTGAAACAAGGTTTTAACATACATGCTGAAAAAAGAAGTATTAAATGAAATCTAATTATTTCAACCTTCTATTGCCATATTTCTAATGGTATAAAACTAGGTTGTGAAGTGAAATTTTCCACTAAGGTGTGCTCTTCACAACAATACTCTGTCAACTAGTGAGATCAAGTTTTTGAAAGAAGATTTTAAGTAAATGAGTGAAATAGTTCTAACCTTTCCAATTACTTAATTTCAAAATAAACTATAATATTCAAAAGGAAATAAAAATGAATCTTTCAATTCAAATCTGAAATTAAAATGTTCTGATAGAAACAAGAAAACAAAACAAAACACTTACAAAAAGAGGATGCAGAAAATGAAACTTATGCATAACAATATACAAAGTGTCATGTACCAAGACAAGGGGGGGCTCCAGGCTTGGTTCATGCATAGAAAAAAGAGGGAGCTAGATGGAAAAGATCAAAGCTTCTATAAAATCATTAAATTGAGTACAAAATTGAGTGGTAGAAGAAGTTTCCCATACAATTTGAATTCCCCCCTAGGCTGCCAAATGAGGTTTATTTATACAATAAAATATGTAACCATAACCCAAGAAAGAATCTCTCCAATAATTACATAACTATTAGATCCTAAAAATACTAATTCGTCCAATATTTGGTGACGATCCCACGATTTCATGAAGAAATTAGAATTGTATTTTTTTTGCTGTAAAATTTGTTGCAGAGTGGTTGAGTTGACCATGCATTGACTAGTATGTTTTTGGCTCATTATTTTGCATCCAAGAGGTCATGATCCATGCCATGGAACCAAGGAACACGCTCCAAGTTCTCACTTCACACAGATAACCCTGCACATATATTGATGAACGAGAAATTACAAGATCTTCTCTGTTATGGTAAAAGATGATCACATTTGAATTGTTAACTATATTAAAATGTTGATTTTAATCAATTAAAAATAAAATAAAAGTTTACCTATTTATACCTTGAAAAAATATTTATTAAGCTGAATTGAGTGGAGAATGTGGTTAAATGACGAGATATATAGGAAAACATTTCATAGGTTAAATTCTTTTGGCTAACAAATTAGAGTGTTGGCAGCTGGTTTGACCACTGATAACCGGAGGATTGTGAAGCGAGGGTCTAATTTTTCATCTCCATGAATTCGAACACCTTGTTAAGTAGTGACTCTAGGTTGGCTAGTTTGTCATGGATGGTATCGATATTTTTTTCAGTATAGGAGTGGTTGAAGTCTATCTTATGTTGCAACTCATCACATAGAGTTTACAAATATGAGACTTTGGTGGATAGATATACACCTTGAGGTGTATCCATAGATATATGGGTCCACAAAAAAAATGTTATTAGAGATACCATTGCAATTAGAACTATGTCTTGGGTCTATTGAGATGGATGCTTGATAGTGGCGTGGGTGGGTCCACTAAAAATAATTACTAGAGAATGGTGCCATGATGATCAACTTAATGCATTTATTGAGAGACGTATCACATAAGTATTATTTAATTAATTATTTATTTTATTTTTCTATTACTACTAGTGGAGTTGTACTCTTTCTTAAATATTACTGTGCTGATAGAATTCCCAAAATCTCAATACTGTAATTTATGTTGGAATTTCGTGGACTAGCAGTAAAGGATAGAGTTTTTAGGGTCTTGAGTGCAAGGGAGTGCTAGGTGCTATAAATATGTGATTGATTTGAAATGGATAATTATATAATTTTTCATATATCTTGGTACTTTGTGGGAGTAAAAATTGGAGGATTTGGCTTGCAGGGCCCATGTTAGTGGTAGGACCTAATTTTTAGATTTGAGGTTTGGAACCTTTGAAATACATTTTGAAGCATTAAATATAAATTTTTGGGGTCAAAACTTTGCGACCATAGTATGCATCCTCTCAACATTTTTATACACATTAAGATATTTCAAATGATGTTAAAATCACCTGAATTTGAGCTCATATTGTTATGGGAAAAATGCTCACAGGGATCTCACAGAATGAACAGTAAGATCTCCTTGGGATCTTCCCTTGATACTAGACAAAAGATGGGTGGATTCCTATGGTTTTCTAGATACAAGTAAATTATTTCCTTTTGACCAAGAAGGATATTGATGTTAAATTTTATATTGACGGTTCTCCTAGCATGCCCCGACTATTGTAGCTCATGATATCTAGCTACAACTCCTACAATCTTGCTTCCTGCACACAAGGATAAAAAAACACCTATATACTATCCTTCTAGTGTTAGGAAACCAAATTCACTAGATCTATCTAGATCTATTTCTTATAAGATCAGATCTAAATTACTCATGCATTAAACAAAAATAATCTTGAGGAAAACCATTGATCCACTAATGAATTTAAGAGAAATACATCAAACTCATACCTTGGTTATTGATGCTTCCTCCTAGTCCTAGGCTCTCGATGCTCTTCGTTAGCCTCTTGATATTCTCTCTCAATTCTGACAACATAACCACCCTCAAAACTCTTCCCCCCATCTCCTTGATTTGGCCTCTTCTTATAGGATTTTAGAAGATATTAGAGATATTCCTTATGACATGTGAATTAGGTGGATACAAGTGATGGATAGGTGGATACAAGTCATAGATAGTTTTATAGCATGTGAACTAAGCAATTACAAGTCATAGATAGGCTTGTTGGCATGTGAACAAAGAAATTACAAGTCATGCACAAGTTTCATGCTTGATTATGAGCTTTTTCCAACTTATTATGAACTTTTTTCTCAAGTTACATGCTCAATTATGAGCTTTTCCCAACTCATTGTGAACTTTTTTTTCAATTATGAGTTTATTCTCAATTATGAAATAATTATTATTTCATAATTATGAAATTGTGACAAAACAATTATTCCCTCGTGAAATAATTATGAGAATTTCACTCAATTATGTAATTCTAGCCTCATAACATCTAATAACATGCTTTCACAACCTATGGTGAAAAATACAAGTATAGAAGATGCCCTCTAATGTGTGAGGTTAGGAAAGGAATGGATGACTGAAATACATTATGAAAATTCATGGTGATGAGTGGCATAAGGAAGGAACTCGGAGATCAAGGAACCAATGAGTACCTACAATCAGACATCAAGGATGAGAGCATATATAGACCAATCCCTTAGGTAGACATACTCAGACTCAGAATGATCATGGATGCCAAACAATACACTGCAGATCCATGAGATGAAATGCTAGACCATGGCCAAAAACAAATACATAGTGTATCCATGTCATCAATAATATCACATCCATGAGACAATAAAATGTGGATCTATTTCATGAAGTCAATCATAGCCATTAGAAAATACATTGTGGATATATGGCATAGCATATGTTATAACCCTAAATCTCACCACACATGCTTACACATCAGGCCAACTCATCCCTTCTTTGCCAAAACTCTACTGAACAACTCTTTGAAAATCCTCTTGAATGAGGCCCACGTACCCCTGTCCATTGCATAGAAAATACATTGTGGATATATGGCATAGCATATGTTATAACCCTAAATTGCACCACACATGCTTACCTGGCATCATGCCAACTCATATCCCTTCTTTGCCAAAACACTGCTGAACAACTCTTTGAAAATCCTCTTGAATAAAGGCCCACGCACCCTAATCCATTACTGCACGCATGTACATGCTGGCTGACCCAAAAAAACCCGCGTGGACCGACAAAAGCATGAAAAAAGGAAAGTTGTTGACGGAACAAAAGGCTATGGGTGAGTTAACTGAAACTCCTGTCCATGCATGGCCGAGGATTCGTCCAAATACCTAGCTCCTTCTAGCCTATAAAAGAATGGGTAGGGGTCCCATTTTGAAGAGGAAAAATATAGCAAAGAAACTCTGCCCATTTACGTATTTCCATTGTCCCAAGCCTTTAGCCTTTCCTTGTGCCAAAGGAGATTCAAGGCAAAGTAGTTGAAGGACAAAAGAAGAGGAGCCCAGGATCAGGTTCAAGGAGCAGTGGTCAGTCTCAACTTTTGTAAGTTGACTCATTTTAAGTAATAAAGAGAATG